>APFE030008179.1:29633-73578 GCA_000404065.3 Pinus taeda | reverse complement strand
TCTTCAACTGATCTCATGCCGATATCAAAAGTCAAAGTGATTGACTTCTATTGTAAATGTACTATCTCTCTCACTTTCTCTGCTGAACTTTGAAGAATATAAAAGAAGAATTGATCAAGGGTTTCCCCACATTGGGGTTTGTCCTTGGCTAGCGCCACATCTTGTGTCCTCTTATCTTGGCTTGTCTTCTGCGATTTATATTTATGTTCTATCTGCAGTTTACTTTATGCTAATGTGATTGCTAATGTGGAAAAGAAATTGAAATAGATTGCTCTAGCATAGAACATACCTAAAATTAACACACATGGATCCCATAGACTCCTTAGATCCTTCTCCATGTGTTAGAAAAAGATGATTATGATTTTGTGAAACCCTACAAGATGTGGATAGGCACGCTACTCCCTGAGGAACCTTCAGAGAAAGCAAGAAACCATGTTGGTTACTGGAATACGTGGTAGCCATGAGCAACAATAATCAAATTTCAAACTAAACCATGCACTTTTGAAGAAGCAGTGAAAGATCAAGTGTGAAAAGATGCAATGGCTGAAAAATACGAGTCCATCATTCATAATGACGTATGGGAAGTGGTTCCAAGACCACAAGGTAAATTTGTTGTGCCTTCTAAATGGTTGTATAAAATTAAACATGGTGTTGATGGCAATATTAAAAAATATAAAGCTATATTTGTGGCCAAAAGTTTCTCTCAGAAAGAGGGAGTAGATTATGATGAAACCTTTGCACCCGTTGTCCATTATACAACCATCTGATCTATTGTGGCTCTAGTTGTGGTCCCTTCACCAAATGAATGAGAATATTGCTTTTCTGCATGGCTTCCTCAAGGAAGAATTATTTGTGGAGCAACCACAAGGCTTTGAAGTACATGACTGGAAAGCTCATGGATGCAAACTGAAGAAAGCCCTCTATGATTTGAAACAAGCTCCAAGAGCTTGGTATGCCCGCATTGGTAGCTTCTTGATGAAGCTTGGTTTTACTAGAAGTAATGTTGATCCAAATATTTACTTCAAGACAGTCCAAATTATGCCTTTTGATTTTGATATTATACGTTTATGATTTATTTTTGACCAGTGATGAACCTCTTATTCTCCAGTGTAAGAGGGAGTTAGCTTCTGAATTTGAAATGAAAGATCTTCATTTGATGCACTACTTTCTAGGTCTTGAAGTATGGCAGTGACTTGGTGAGATTTTTCGTTCTCAAGGAAAACATGTCGTCAAGCTATTGGAATGATTTAGTACGACATAATGCAAGTTCATGAATTCTCCAATGGAAATGAAGCTATGTGGTGAAGTTGTTGGTCCTAATTTGGCAAATTTTTCTGAGTATCGTCAACTGATTAAGGCACTAATGTTCTTAGTGAACACTAGATCGGACATATGTTTGGCAATCAATACTCTGAGCCAATATATGATTAAGCCATCACGTGCACACTAGATTGCTACAAAGCATGTGATGATATACTTGCATGGGACCATCGATCTTGGATTGAGATAAACGGCTAAAAATGTAAAACTTCATGGATATGTTGATGTTGATTGGGTTGGTAACTTTCTTAATAGAAAGAGCACTTCTAAGTGTTGCTTTAGCTTGGGATCGACCATGATCTCTTGGATGAGCACAAAGCAGAAGTATGTTGCATTGAGTACATTGTTGCTAGCATGGCTAGCTGTGAGGCAGTATGGCTAAAGAAGCTCTTTGGAGAGCTATTTGAGCAAGTTCCAAACACAACAATTATATATTGTGACAATAAGAGTGGGATTCGTCTTGCAAAAAAAAATCATATGTTCCATGACAAGTCCAAGCACATTGAGATCAAATATCACTATATCAGGGATATGGTGCAAAGAGTAGTAGTGAGGCTCCATTATTTTGTGATTCATGATCAGATAGCTGACATTCTTACCAAGCCTTTTACCGAAAGGAAAGTTTTTGGGATTTAGAGAGCGGCTTGGACTTATGGAAGTGACCCTTCTCTGAAGCAGTCACAACTAATCAAGAACACTGAGTTGCATTTCCCCCCTGTCAGAGCTCACAGGATTGAGAATGATGCCGGAAATATCTTGAGGATGAGAGACCTCTTGTGTAGTGCGTGCCACAAGAGTAGGCTTCAATATGCATCTGACCCACAGTCTGGGACATGGGAAGAGCCACCTATCTGGCCAATAGGTGTAGTGAGACTTGTCTGTGTGACTTGTCTAAGATGCAGGTGTTCCACCACTTGACATTTAATGAGACTTGGATGTGTGAGATCCTTGTCATGTGTTGACAAGTGGATCCCCCCAAGCAGTGATGAGCCTTGGATGTGTGAGATCCTTGTCATGTGTTGACAAGTGGATCCCCCCCAAGCAGTGATGAGCCTTGGATGTTCAAGATCCTTGTCATGTGTTGACAAGTGGATCCCCCCAAGCAGAGATGAGACTTGCATGTGCGAGATCCATGTCATGTGTTGACAAGTGGATCCCCCCAAGCAGTGATGTGCCTTGGATGTGCGAGATCCTTGTCATGTGTTGACAAGTGGATACCCCCAAGTAGTGATGAGCACTAGATGTGCAAAATCCTTGTCATGTGTTGACAAGTGGATCTCCCCAAGTAGTGATGGGCCTTGGATGTGCGAGATACTTGTCATGTGTTGACAAGTGGATGCCCCCAAGCAGTGATGAGACTTGGTTGTGCGAGATCCTTGTCATATGTTGGCAAGTGGCATTCCCCCAAGTGAATATAGGGTGATGGATAAATCTCCCCTATGATGATTCTTCCTCATTAGAGTGAGGCATCATTGTTCCAGATGATACAGAGTAGAGATGAACAAAGATGAATAAAGAAAGTAGAGATCTTTATTACAAAAAGAAATTCCTCCCTAGCTGAAAGGGAGTGTTTAAAAATGGCAACTCAGCGATGAATTTCTAAAAATAGAAAGTCTAAAAATAGAATTTCTAAAAATAAAGTCTAAAAATAGAATTTCTAAAAATAAAGTCTAAAAATAGAATTACTAAAAATAGAAAGTCTAAAAATAAAGTCTCAAGTATGACTTTCCAAAAATAGTAAATCACCTTGCATCAATTGGTAATGAAGTATTGTTGATGGAAAATCTTTTTTGATCATCAATCAATCCTAATAGTTCAATTTCGACTTAATCATCATCATTATTATTATGATATTACTATATTATTATTAAAAAGAAATTCAAGTCTCTCAATCATGTCATATGTAACTCCCCTTAATTAATGCATATGTTATTCTCTCTCTTCATGGATTCATTCCTCTCTCTCTTTAATGCTCTTACACACCTCTTACACTCTTTTACACACTTCAATGAATCGTCATAAAAGTTTCCTCTTACACCTCTTTAACGCATAAGTTACACTTCTCTCCTAAATGCATAAGTTACACTCCTCTCCTTTATGACATAAGTTACACTCCTATTTCGGCATATGTAACTCCTTCTCAAGGCATAGGAGTTACTCCCTCATGAATTCAACCTCCTTGCTCTTCCTATATGTTTGTGCCTCTCATCCTCACTCGATACACACGTGTGCTTGTGAAAGTAGAATTCGAACTTGAGAAAGAGGGAGTTAGAGAGTCTAGAGGAAGATTGAGAGAGAGAGAGAGAGAGAGTCTTGAAGAGCAAGAGCAGATCTTGGAGAGCCAAAGTGATTCAGTGTTTGCATCAGCTACTACTATCAGAGATATTCTTCAGATTTGGTTGAACTTCTTCATTCTCTCATTGTACTTTGTATCTCTGCCGAACAACTGATTTCTAATGGAAGAAGAATCTAGTTAGGTTTTCCCCTTGTGGGTTTTCCCTTGGTCATTGACCTAACTTCTCTGTGTCTCATTGAGTTCTTGGTTGTTTTCCATTGTGCATATGATTTATATGGTTTATGTTCTATCTACAATTAATTAACTTATTTTGCAGCATAAAGAAGTTCTGGATTTAAGTCATTGTAACAACCTAGAACATCAGAATTTCAACGAGTTTGATTGATTGGCTGAGAGTTGGGAAGTCCCAAAGTCAAGATGATAAGAAAAGGTTTCCCACAATACCTTTCAACAAGACAAAGGCACATGAAACCCTTAAACAAGCCCCTAAGTTGAAGCAACACCAAGCTAGGGTTTACCCTAGGGCAAACGACTATGGCAAGAAAGTTTGTGGCCAAAATTGAAATGAATGCCTACCAAGAGGGTTGATTTTGAGGAAACCATTTATACCCTTGGCAATTAGACTCTCCAATCCCAAAATCCTCCCTTTCCTAGAGATTCGCACTAAGCCCTAGTTTGAGAGCTTGGCCTTAAAGGGGCCGAATTAGGTTAAGGGAAAGGAAGGAAAAAATTTATGGATGAAAAGTAAGTTTGATCACCAACAAAATAGGCCAATGCCTTGTTCCTTGGGAGTATGGAATCTATGAGTTGATAGAATAGCCAAAAGTCACTGAGGAGGAAGGATAATTGATGCCCTAGAATCAACAACCCTTGCAATTACCTATGCAATGAATCAAGGAATTTTATCGGAGAGCTAATCGAAGTTCACCACTAGGATATCATTCACCTGTTATTCATGAGTAAAGTATGCAACCATGGGATCTAAATTTCATTAGACAAATTTTCAGTAACTTAGGGCACAACGGAAAACCTAGATTCAAAACATTCCATACCTTAGACATAAAGAAAAGATGTATCCAACAAAATGTTCACTTACAAGATAATGTGCATCAAAAATCCATCCATTGGTCCAAGACAATAGCTCCAATGACAAACGAATCAATTCCAAATGTCAAAATGCATTCATGAACCCGAATTCTCCACCAGATAAGTGTTGAAAAATGTGTAACTAGGTTCGGTGTTCATAAATATGAAATGTACTTTTGATTCTTGTATATTGTAAAATGAAAGAAAAATTATTATTATTGTTTTTGGAGCATGGATTTCACGCTCAAGGTCTTTTACTTTAGAGGTCATGCACCCATTGAGTGCTTCTAGGATTTGTCCTAGGTTAAGATGTCAAAAGAGTCATTGTCACAAGCTGAAGACCCCATCGGGCACATTGTAACTGTAAAGAAAATTATTTTTGCCATTAAAAGTGTCCAAATACCCTTCAAGACCAATTCGACCTAGCAGCTGGGAAGTTGGCCTATTTTGAGGAGCCACGTCCACCTTTAGAAGGCTATATAAAGGAGGGAACTCGACCTCCCTGGAAGACATTCACTCACTCACACATACAAGTGAAGAAGAAGAGCAAGAAGGCAGCGAAGAAGGAAGAGGACGAAGAAGACTTGTTTTTGGGTTATTTCTCTCTCACACGTGCGAAGGTACGCTAGGGTTTCTATTGTTGGACCGTGGTTTTTCTACTGTTGATTCAATCTTGAAGAAAGCAAAGAAAGATCAGTGAAGGTCACATTACATCATCCTCAAGCACCAAAAGAAGGAGAAAGCCAAGCGAAGGTCTGAAGAAGCCTTAGGAGGCCAGAATAAGCTCACATGTGTGGCAGCAGTTGCTGCTGGGAGGGCCAAAAATTTTGGACCTGCAGTAAAGCCAGAAATTTTGACGCTGGGGGTTGAAGTTTTGATGTTGGAAGAGATTTGACTGGGTTTGACCTGGACAAAGGAAGCACATCATCTGGAAACGTTGGACTTGGTCATGAAGGGTATTGGTCTTGGTCTAGAGTTCTTGGAATTCATCAATTGAAGAATCTATAAGAAGAGAAGAGATTTGCAGTTTTCCTCTCAAATGGATGTTAAAATTTTCTTAACTCAAGATAACTGTTGTCCTATGTTTCTTTATCAAATAACCCAAATCTTGTATTACTTCAATAATAGAATTAAAATTCTAAATTTGTAGCGGTTACATATATAGCTGAAAATATAAACAACAGAAACTACTTTTCAAGTACACTTGAAATTATGTTCTTCAAATCAGCTTATCGTAAATGATCCAAAATTTATAAGGACACCTCAAAACTGAGGTTTCCAGCCTTCTAGACACTCAGATTTGCTAGATCTGCTTGTTGTTCACTTAGATCTACACTAAGATTTGCTAGATCTGCACTCAGATTTGCAAGATCTGTTTGCTATTCACTTTGATCTGCACTCAAATTTGCTAGATTTGTTTGTTGTTCACTTAGATCTGCTAGATCTAACTGCTGGATATGAATGTGAGTACTTTAAATTCTTTAGATCTGAATAACAACATGCATAAGTAATTGAAATAAACTGTTAAAATACTCGTACACATCAATAACATTACATTATAAAATCTCAACTAGTCACTAGAACTAGGAGTTTACATGGCAAACACTTCTACATGACTCAAGGATTTTACATAGACATTTTGTCACTCTCTCAACCAACATGGTCCATTCACCTGCAATTACATTTGAGTACTTATGTTCAAGATCACAATAAGAAGGTGGTCTTTTCCATGTGATCATTTAGTACTACAACTTGGACACTTGTTGGAGTAAGCCTAGGAGGGGCCAGGTCCTAGGTAGTCACATCACAACAAACCAAGGAATCCATCATACTAGTCCTAGCTCACAGGACTTTTCCATTCGTCCTTACATTTGCTACACTGAGTCTTCACTGTTGCTCAAAGAGCTCACAAGACATTGCCTTGGATTTTGCACATGGCTCATTAGACATCCACTAGCAGCTCCTTCATCCTGACTCTTGTCAAAGGTCACAAGGCTTCTACCTTCGCCTTGACTTTTGCAGTGGCTCACAAGATTTATTCATTCTCCAAATCTTTTGTAGCTAGCCTCAGGGTGGCCATTTAAGGCCTCTCATTGGAGAATGATTTCCAGTCTTACTATTTTCAACAGTGAAGAGGTTTTGGCCCTGGCTTGCAGCCTACATCCTATGTTCTAGTGTACTATTGTTCTTCTTGTTTTTTTAATGATACACAAACATAATAATAAGTGAAGAAGCTAATAAGTAAGAAAAAGTAAAAAGACATCACAAGTAGTTATCAAGAAAAGAGAAATCATCCTAACTATTGCCCTATAGATTTCTCAACATGGTATCATAGCTAAGGTTGGCTAAGGGCATAATGAAGATCTCTAATACACTAACGAAGTTCCCGAAAGAAGTGCTCAAAGGTGGCAAGCCAACTCAAGAAGGGCATCAAAGAAGTATGGGATCCCCTATTTTTCTCTAAGAAAAAATTGACCAAGACATCTATAAAGGATGTAGGATTATTCTCAGCACTCACTGGCACATTTCAAGAAGAAAATATTTGGGTGATCAATAGTGGAGCATCAAGGCATATGACTGGTCAACATAAGCAATTGAAGACATTATCAAAAGGGAAGTCCTCTTACTTTGTAGAACTTGGTGATAGTAAAAGATACCCTATGAGAGGAATTGGATCAACTTCAACTGAGCTGGAAAATGGAGAAAACATTCATTTCAACAATATCTTATTTGTTCCGGGTTTGCACAAAATTTTACTTTCCATTTCATGCTTAGAAGACAAGGATGATCGAGTTGCATTCATTGGAAAGGTTGTAGTATGGGGTAAAAAGTCAAGCATAGAAGATGCTATAATGATTGGGATTCGTGAAGGAAGACTCTATAGATTAACTCCCCTCGCTCAAGCTTTGGTTCACAGTGAAGTTAGCCCATGTGAACTTTGGCATAGAAGATTTGGTCATCTCCACTACAAAATCTTACCAACCCTAAATACCATAGTAAATGGCATCCCCGAATTGAAAGAAGATCGTGAAGGAGTTTGCAAGGGATGTGCACTGGGTAAGAACACCAAGAGACCATTTAGAAGCAGTGCTTCAAAGTCAAAAGAATATGGATCTTATCAATTCCGATGTTTGTGGTCCCATGACTCCAAAATCACTTGGAAGCCATCTATACTATGTCACATTCATAGCTGACCATTCAAGGAAAACTTGGGTTTACTTAATAAATCCAAGGATGAAGTCTTTACCAAATTTCAAAATTCAAAGTTGAAGTAGAGAAACTTACAGAAAGGAGAATCAAGATATTAAGATCTGATAATGGAGGAGAATATACTTCGAAATAACTTATAGCCTTCTGTAAGGAGTTTAGGATTAAGAGGGAGTTGATAGTCCCAAATAATCCCGAGCAAAATGGAGTTGTAGAATGAAAGAATCAGTCCATTGAAGAAAGTATGAAAGCAATGCTACATGATCAAGATTTGGCAAAATTTATGTGGGGTGAAGCAACAAAAACAGTACTATACATACAAAATCAAAGTCTCCGCAGGTCACTGGATAACTTGACTCCTGAAGAAGTATTCACTAGGAAAAAACCAAGCGTAGATCAACTCCAAATTTTTGGCTATCATGTTTATATTCATATACCAAAGGATAAGAGAAAGAAGTTGGATCCATCAAGCATGAAGGGAACTTTTGTTGGCTATAATAATTCTTCTAAGGCCTATAGGATCTACATAAAAGGAGAACACTAAATAGAAGTCAGTCGAGATGTAATATTTGACGAAAGTATTGCATTCAAAAAATCGAAGGATCTCCCTATGGACTTTGATGATGAAGAACTTCTGATATTTGAAGAAGTCACTAGGGAGGAAGAAGAATCAAACCATGAAGATGAAGGTCCCAGTGAACCTATACAACCTATGGTAATCCCCAAGACTAGAAAGAGACCTCACTGGTTAAAATATACTCTATTAAATGCAGAGGGACAGGGAGCTGCTAAGGGTACATTCAGGGAAAGCAAGAAACCAAAAAGGTATTCAGGGTATGTAGCATATATTTCAAAGTTATTAGAAGCAAAGCCATCCACTTTTGAAGAAGCTATCAATCTTCAAGAATGGAAAGATGCTATGAACAAAGAATACCAATCAATAATGAAGAATGAGGTATGGGAGATCATACCTAGGCCTGAAGACAAGTCTATGGTAACTTCCAAGTGGTTGTACACGATTAAACATGCAGCAGATGGAAGTATTGACAAGTATAAGGCAAGATTTGTGGCTAGTGGCTTCTCTCAACAAGAAGGCATCAATTATGAAGAGATATTTTCTCCAACAACAAGGTATACAACTGTTCGATCATTGGTCTCTTTGGCAGTTGTTAGGGTCCTACAAATATAGTAATCAAAGTATGGTTATCTAGCCATTTATCCTACTGGGCTATTGTAAATTATTTTCATTTTTAGTTTGTCTAGCCTATAAAAAGAAAAATAGAAAAGGAAGAAAAAATAAAATAAAATAAAAAGAAAAATAGAAAGGAAAGAAAAAAATAGAAAAGAAAGAAAAAATGGATAAAAATAAATAAATAAATAGAAAAGAAAAGAATAAAGATTAAAGGGGAATAGAAAAATAAATAAACAAAAAATAATAAAACCCTAAAGGGCGCGCCAGTACAAATGCCGCAATATTTTCCAAAATTATATTAAAGTTTGGAAATAAAGGTGATGCGACGTTTTTTGTCGCTTTTCATAAAGCGTTCTAATTTTTCAAAGGTCGGGATCGTCCTCGCCCAGATCAACGGCGAGGGGCTATGTTCGAGCCCCCCTCAACCTTTCGAGACTTAACAAGGGGGGAGGTCCGAAATATGGTTTACGATAAAACCACCAAGATAACGTGACGGCTCCTAGTCCATTTCAGGGGGTCCCTTCCCTTTACTGCCTACAGCTCCTACCCCCCCTCGAAAAACCACCTTTTGACACTCCTTCCACCCGTTTGCCCCTGCTTCATCCTCGACACCCGGCAATCGTCGCTCCCTCCACATCACCCATTTGTCCACATCACCATCCGTCCACGTCACCCATTCATCCATGTCACCCATTGTAACCGTTAACATTTAAATTTCCCGCCAACAAAGATATAGTCGTTGGCCATTAAATAATCTCCCGCCAACGTCTAAAAAATCCATAAATGTTATGCTCCAAAATGGTAATAATCTCGTTGATCGCCCTTAATTCCCTTTATAAAATTCTATATCGACTTGTATTATTCAATTTTGCTTGTTTTTTCATCCACGCAACTTCAGATTGAAATATTTCCAAGCTCGCCAGCGCCTTCTACAAAGTTTTCCCTTCTGCAACCAATCCAATTTCGACCTAGTAACACTGTTCTTTCAATTTCCTATTAAATTTAAGATGTCTTCGCACAAAAGAAAGGGAAAGATGCCTGATAAGGATCCTAAGGTAACTCCTATCCCTAATTTAGATAGGTCCCCTTTAATTGATACCCAGTACAAGATAGAAGAAATTCAATGCGAGTTTGATCAGTATGAGCTCCATAATTGGGTAAAACATAAGTATTTAGACCAGAGTGATGATTTAAATATATGGGAATCACTTCTACCTCAATTTACCTTTCCCCGGACTCATATTTTCCTAGAATTCGCTACCTAGTGTCATCTCATGTACCTCCCCAGCCAAAAAGCAGTAATTGCTCAAAACAATGAAGTCCTGTTTTCAATTACCCTAGAAAGTATCTTTCAAGCTCTTCAGATAAAACCTCAGGCCTCTTTGCACCCATTTTCCACTAATGCACTCATGGAAATATATAAAAAGCTTACTTTCCCCCAACGAGCCCATATTTTTTAATGTTTTCTACCTAAGAATTTTGAATTGCCTAGAACAAATCCCCCATACTCTACTTCTATTTTCCCTGAGATCATGAGATGTCAAGACAAGCCATTTCCATGGTTGCTTATTAGGTTATCATACAGACTAGTGGGTAGATGAGTTAGTGTTAGGGTTTCTATCAGTATTTTCAGTTGGTCAGAAGCCTTCAATTCTTTTCAATTACAATCAGTTCTTATCAGATGTTATACATGAGTGGTTTCTCAAGTTTAAAGCTGAAGGTGTGTTCAAACTTCAAACAACAATGAGTTTTAGTATATCTGATGCTATTCTATCAAGCAAAGAGGTTCAAGTTCCAGTTACAAAAGATGGATGATCAGGGAAGTCCATTATCAGTCGTTCATTGGACTTCTTTAGTCAGAAGAAATTCAGAAGATTATTCATTCACCGATTTTGTGGATCAGTTTTTACACACATCCTTGTGTCTACTTAGTAATGATGCTATACCAAGGATTTCACCAAAAATCAAGAAAGTTTTGCATCTTTCAGATCAGTCAAAAATTGGAGACTGGTACCTCTACCAGAACTATACAGAGATTTGGATCTATGGGTGCGAGCTTCCTCCCTATAGATTAGTAGTTTTTGTCCCAGTAAGGATTTTTGCTTTGGAATATGCTAGACAAATGTTAAACATGGATAAATTACATTTTGTATCAAATAAAAAGAAAGCACAGTTTAAATTGAAGGCACGTGTTGGGCCTTATATTGTAAATACCAGAGCTGCAGCAAAGGAAGTGGAGGAGATATTAAAGCAGATAAAATTTAAACTAAGCTTCACATGGTCTGATGATCCATTAGGGATAATTTCAAAGCTGAGAGTTGAGCAAAAGACCACTCCATATGCACATACACCAAGGCCAGAGATAGAGCAGTATGCTATCAGGAGCAGTGGACAGAGAACACATTACAGGAGGTTGAAGAGCAGATAGTCTATCAATCATCTCTGCACATTCCTATTCCAAAAGACAAAGAAATCAAGAAGCCGAGGGAAAGTATGTCCCTTACAGATTCAGAAGCACAAGCTACAGACTTTCATGTCTTCAAGAGGAGAAAGAAAGATCCAAAGACTAACACTAAGAGTGATCCTCGGGTAATAAATATTCAAGAAGAATCCTCAGAAGAAAAGGATTCATAGGTGCAAAGTACAATGGTTTTTACAGGTATTCCCACCACTTCATTCCCATATGTTGAGGAGACCACTGAGTCTCCTATCTCTTCTACATCTCAGGTTCCAGCATAACAGAGTATTTTTGCAAGATACAAGGAGATCAAGTTGAAGAATGAATCTTTGAAGGCTTCAACATATTCATAGTTTTGGAAGCAAACTGTCACCACTCAACATAGGTTGTTGTCTGCATTTGACATAGAAAAGGGACAGTTCTAAATGGACTTTTTGGAACCTACAGTTCCAGCCCCCAGAAGTGCAGAAGATTACAAGGCTTCAATATTTTTTGTTGATACCAAAAAGGCTCATGCAATCGATCAAATTGATTTGCATAAGCAAGCAGATATTCAAACCCTCAGGAAACAGCTCAAGCTTCCAACTATAGAGCACCCTCGGGCCAAAGAAGTAACCAATCTGGAAATGGAGAAAGAAAAACTATTCAAAATAATAGTTGAACAAAATGTTCAAATCCAAAAGATGGAACAAGACATGGAAGCATTGTTGAAGGAAAAGGAACAATTGGAAGCAGCAGGTACATCAACACAACAGGAAGTACAGCAAACAGCACAAGCATCAACTTCAGCTTCTTCTGAGAAGCTATTTCAAGCTTTAGGAGAATTGTCATTAACAAATAAGGAAAATGAGAAGCTAACAGCAGCACTCACAAAGACGGAGGAAAGCAAGATAAAGGCAGATAATGCATACCTAGCAGAGGTGCAAAAGAACTACAAATTGATACAGCAAATTCAAAAGTATGAGAATCAGTGTCTAACGGCTCAGATGTTGGCAGAGGCCAAAAAGAGTATATGGCATAACATAAATGCAAACATCACGGAATTATGGTCATCCATTCAAATCATATTTGAGCAGGAAGAGTTAGTGCAGAGTGTTAAGACGGCAATTGAACAAACAAAGGTTGAAATAGAGCACAAGCCAGCGGAATCAAATAGAATTATTAAAATGTTGAATTGTAAAACTAAGGAAGAGCTTGAAGAACTCAAGATTCAAGACAAAACAAGCACAGTGATGGAAGTAAAAAGGGTATTAACAAAGAGGAATCTCATGATACAGTTGGAGAATAAGTGCAAAGAATTGGAGTTACAGGTAAAAAGATTTAACAAAAAATTTAATGTATTGCAAGAGAAAGGGCTCCCAGTGTTAAGAGCTTCTAACAGCAAACTAATTCCATTAGAAAATATCAAGATCAATTATGTCATATTGCGCAGATGCATCTAATTTTGCTGAAGTCAGAGGAACTATAAGTGGAGAAGCTTTCATGGAAGGCCTGCAGCATGATCTCTTCATTCAACATCAAATCCATCATTTATTTTTTAAAAAACCAACTTTCCAGACATACATAAAATTAGATGAAAGATTTCGGAGCATGGTAAATTTTTCAATTCCTAGTGAAGAGCGATGGGATAAGTTGTTGGAGCTAGTTGAATAAAGACAAACAGAAATCCTACAGTTTTGGGGAGCAAGCAAACAAAAGAAGCACAAAAGTAGTTACAGTCACCAACAGTTCACCTCAAAGTCTGAACAGAAAATCAGAAATAGCCTAGATTTCCTATTACTTAGGTTTATTTTGCAAATATCTACATGTTTTTAGTATATATTATTTTGTAATAGATTTTATTTGAAATCCAAATCAATTCGAGACCAACTCTATAAATATTTTGGAAAAAGACTTAGTAAGGGTTGGATTATGCAAGAAGAAAATATTTTTCTGTGATTGTAAGCAACGATATATATTTTTGAAGTAATCAATTCAGTAATACAGAGGCAGTTTGGTTTCAAGATTCGTGTCAAGCAAATGGTGATGTTTCCCTCTTTGTAAATATGAATTCCTTTTAAGTTTCACATGAATGTTTTCCTTCTTAAATTGTTTACAAGAAAATTAAGAGCCAAATTTACTTTCAGTACTCTTCTCTGGCTTGTTAAGTAGTCTCAATGTTTTCTTTCTAACATTAAGTATAGAATTGATCTGTGTATGCTCTATATTTAATTGATCTTAATTCTTATTCATCTCATCCATACCACAACAGCTCTACGAGATCCAGGAGTTTGCCTACCTTGCCCTATTTTTTGCTCCTCTGTTTATTTTAATTGATTACTGAAGACCTTATGACTGCATGCCCAACGGACTTCTCTTCCATTTTACAACCAAAACTTTAAGAAAATCTATCTTGTCCTTTCATACCTAGCCTAAAATATAAACACTAAGATTAAAAATCATATAGAGAGAGCCCTCTGTGAAGCTGGAAGGGCTAGATCCTAACTTTAAAAGTGGTTTCTGGTTACCTTTGCGATTTCCTTTTCAACCTAGGAAAACTACAAAGTGATAACAACAACATCAATAGGATGGAATATACATCAAATGAATGTTAAAACTGCATTTTTGGATGGTGCAATTGATGAGGAAGTCTATATAGAGCAACCCTTGGGATTTGAAGTCAAAGATAGAGAATCATATGTTTGCAGATTGAAGAAGGCATTATATGGCCTTAAGCATGCACCAAGGGCATGGTATGCAAGGATGGAAGCATACCTTCAAAGATTAGGCTTCACAAAACGTTTTGTTGATCCAAATCTTTACTTCAAGGTTGTAAAGGTTGAGCCTACAATCATTCTTTTGTATGTGGATGATCTTCTCTTAACAGGTGTGGAAGTGGAATTGAAGAATGCAAGAAGCAACTAGCAGTAGAATTCGATATGAAGGATCTTGGGTTGATGCACTATTATTTGGGACTAGAAGTCTGACAGATCTACCTAGGTCAAGGGAAGTATGTGATCGAGATGTTGAAGAGGTTTGACATGATGGATTGCAAACCAATGACAACCCCGGTGATCACAAACTTGAAGAGACTAAGGTGTTCTAAGTCTAGCCCAGTAGATCCTACCAAGTATAGACAATTGATTGGCTCACTAATGTACTTGGTGAATACTTGACCAAACAAATGTTTTGCAATGAATGTTCTCAGTCAGTTCCAAGTGGAGCCGAAGAATGTTCATTGGATAGAAGCCAAGCACATAATAAGATATTTGCAAGGAACAATCCACTACTGCCTAAAATATGATAGGAGGAATAATGTCGACTTGATTGGATATACAAATTCCGACTGGGGAGGCAGTGAGCAGGATGGAAGGAGCACTACAGGAGGATGTTTTAGTTGGGGATCCTCCATGATCTCATGGATGAGCAGAAAGCAAGATACAGTTGCTTTGAGCAGTGTTGAGGCTAAATATATCGCAGCCTGTGAAGTGAGCAGCGAAGTTGCCTGGTTGAGGAAGTTGTTGTCCAACTTATTCGAAGGACCAATGGACCCTACAGTGATACATTTTTTATAACACTAGTTGCTTAAGATTGTCTGAAGAGCCAATGTTTTATGGAAAGACAAAGCATATAAACAACAAGTATCACTACATTCGGAAGCTAGGACAAGATGGTGTGTTGCAGCGATAGTATATCTCCACCGATGAGCAGGTAGCTGACATATTGACAAAATCTCTTCCTGATAAGAGCTTGTATATTTGAGAGACAAGCTTGCTTTGGTTGATATATCCTTCCTAGTTGAGAGGGAGAGATAGGCACATCATTCTTGTCTTCACTTAGGAAGACATAATGGAGGATTTTGTAAGCATCTGGTATCCGATACTCTTTGAGAATGAGGTAGGTCATCCAAGATAAGAGTAGTCGAGGACCAATATTCTTTGAGGACTAGCTATCCGAGATACGAATAGTCCAAGGAAGGACATACTCTATGAACACCCGGGTGAGGTATGTGCCTTGAGCGACAATGATGATGGTGTTTATAAATCATTGGTCTCGCTAGCATTGTGATGTGATCTTGTGCAAAGATAGAGTTGTTAGTTAAGGCCTTGTTATATGACAATGTTGGTTGTTATGATGCTTAACAGATGGGTTACCAATCTGACTCTTCTTATGAGATCTCTTCAGATTGAGAATGTCAATGTACCATTTATGAATACCTCCCTATTTAAGAGGGAGCGTTGAAAAATGTGTAACTAGGTTCAGTCTTCATAAATATGAAATGTACTTTGAATTATTGTATATTGTAAAATGAAAGAAAAAATTTTATTATTATTTTTGGAGCATGAGTTTCATGCTCAAGGTCTTTCATTTTAGAAGTCAAGCACCCATTGAGTGCTTATAGGATTCGTCCTAGGTCAAGAAGTCAAAAGAGTCATTGTCATAACTTGAAGACCCCATCGAGCACATTGTAACTTGTAAAGAAAACTATTTTTGCCATTAAAAGTGTCAAAATACCCTTCAAGACCAAGTCGGCCTATTTTGAGGAACCACGTCCACCTTTAGAAGCCAATATAAGGAGGGAACTCGACCTCCTTGGAAGACATTCACTCACTCACTCATACAAGTGAAGAAGAAGAGCAAAAAGGCAGGGAAGAAGAAAGGGGACAAAGAAGACTTGTTTCTGGGCTATTTCTCTCTCACACATGGGAAGGAATGCTAGGGTTTTTTTGTTGGACTAGGGTTTTTTTGTTGTTTGTTTGATCTTGAAGAAAGAAGAGAAAGGTCAACGAAGGTCACATTAGGTCATCCTCAAGCACCAAAAGAAGGAGAAATTCAAGCGAAGGTCTGAAGAAGCCTTGGGAGGCAAAAATAAGCTCACACGTGTGGCAACAGCGACTGCTGAGAGGGTAGAAAATTTCGGACCTGCAGTAGAGGCCGAAATTCTGAAGTTTGGGGTCCAAGTTGTGTTGTTGGAAGAGATTTGACTAGGTTTGACTTGGTCAAAGGAAGCACATCATCTAGAAGGGTTGGACTTGGCCTTGAAGGGTATTGGACTTGGCCTTGAAAGGTATTGGTCTTGGTCTAGAGGTCTTGGAATTCATCAATTGAAGAATCTATAAGAAGAGAAGAGATTTGCAAGTTTGCCTCTCAAGCAGAGAGGTTTTGGCCCTCGCTTGCAGCCTACGTCATGTGTTCTCGTGTACTATTGGTCTTCTTGTTTCGGTCGTTGTTCGATTATACACAAACATAATAATAAGTGAAGAAGCTAATAAGTAAGAAAAAGTAAAAAGACATCACAAACAGTTAACAAGAAAAGAGAAATCATCCTAACTATTGCCTTATAGATTTCTCAACAATAAGAAGGCCGAAATCACAAGAGGTTGAAATACTCAAGTGTGTGTGATGATGAATTATAAATAAATCATCTCCTCTACTTATATGAGGAGAACGAATGTTAATTTTAGTCTAAAGCCCCTCAAAAAAATAAAATATGTCATGATGACAAGTTAGGTCACAAGTCAACCTACTAGCTTGGACAAAACATAATAATTTACCCACAAGTGTGAGTCATTGGGCAAAGTATATTGACGTCATCCATGTGTAGGCCCTTCTCGGGCGTGCATTGAGGCTTCCTGGTGCCAAGCTAAGTATAGAAGCCTTCAAAATCACCTTTTAAGGGTTGGTCCTTAGGTCTCTGTCAATACTCCTTTATGGACCCCAATTTTCATCTTGGGGCACCAAAGGTGGTCTCATGGGTCTCTAAATAGCCAAAATTCTTGTCTTTCCTCCAACATTGAGTGCTTCCAAGGTGGTGCGAGCCCTCCCATGTCTCACAGGATCAGACAATCCTCATCCGGGTTCTGGATCAATCGCCTTCCTTCACAAAATGTTAAGGTCAGTTGGGGGCATGCTAGGTCCAGGTGCATCATCCTGAAAATCATAAAATGCAGGGCAAAGTGCCAAAACATTGTCGGTGTTGGAAGTGCCCAAGGTTGTATATGATGCTCTATTACTACTTGGAGTCCCATGGCTCTGAACGGCTCACCTATGGGTGTCAATATGACTCTGGAATCCTAGTACTAGCTAAGGTGTCTAGGTCCCCGCTGTGAAACCACCTAATGATCACATCACAAAGTCTAGTGAAAGCAACAAACCATTAGGTGCAATAATCATTTTCGCATGTAAGTGGACCAAGCTTGAAAGTAATGGTCTATTTGATACTTCACACAAGGCTTCCCTTCCAAATTTGGGGCCCTGAACTCGCAATTGTGTTACCTCCCTAGGTAGGAGTGGCTAAAGGAGAACCCAATTAGGTGTTTCCAACTTTCCAGCCCACAAGAGGAAGTGACATTTCCTCAATCAACCCTTCAATCAATAAGTGTCATGAACAGTGATGGTAACGAAGGTGAGAAGACTTCATGGCCAAGTGCCATGGGGAAAGGGAACAGCATGATGGGGGTCCACATCCCAAGTGTGGAGAGAGCAATCATGGATGCATGAGTTACCAACCTAACCTTTGTTTTTCCACCCCTCTTGTGCGCCTTTTATTTTTTCTTGATTTTTCTTTGTATTACTGCTCGTAGCTCAAAGGGTTAGAGCTTGCAAGTTGTTGTGTATGATGTATAGCAGTTGTAACGTGTATTACCCCTTAATGATGAGGCAACTCATTATCCATCGAGGCCGGGGCATGTAAGGGTTTATTTGATGATGTATAAGAGCAATATGGTGCTCAGGAACTAGCGGATGGCCACAAGGGGTGAGTAGAGCTCATGCTAGGCTTTTGCCCACATGCTAATGTGTATGTCCTAGCTATCTTTTGCATTTTGATATTCTTTCTTTTATTTTTCTTGTGGCCAATATATGTTTTTTCTTTTCTTTTAGCTACATTAATTTCCCAAGGCCAAGTTTCGGGCCCTACCCAAGTATGAAGATGTATGATGCCAAATCCCAGAGAACCAGTGGTCATTTGAACCCGAAGAATGGAGGTGGAACATAGGGCTTGTAATGTAAAATGGAAAGCGGTAAGTATGGAATAGGGATAGATGAAACATGCTATGACAATCAGGGCTTCCCAAGTAGTGTCCCTCCTATACCCATTAGGCTATTATGAGAGGTCCCATTGAAATAAGATCGAAGATTAACCCCCCATTTAAGGTGAGGGAACAAGATCATTGTCAAAGCCCCTCCTTCCAAGTCACCCCATAATACACGCCCAAAGCCCAAATACAAACAAGCAGAAGCACCCGATTGCAAAATGAATAAAGTACCTTTTGATCAGAATCCCACCTTCATTCATGTGCTCCTATGAGATGGGTGAGAAGTCATATGACTGATGCATGTGGCAGAGATATGAATGGCACATCGTCTTTGGCTAGAGGTTGTTGCAGGGGTTGTTGGTTGGCCGACTGGAAGAGAGGATGGGAGAAAAAAATTCTCCTATGGGTTCACCCACCTTTGGCGGGTAACATGACCTAAAACCTAAAATGAGAATGGGATCAAAGTAAAACTCCCAAGATATAGTTGGAAGTATTCCCCAAGCAGCAAAACCACCTTCTATGAGACACGGATATGAAGGCATTAGGAAAGAACCTAAAGCTCCAAGTGAAAAGGAATTTGGTATAAAAAGATGATGAAACTACTTTGGTTAGACTTACATTGTTTATATTGATGTAATGGTGGTTAAGCTCAACTTGATGGCTCATTTAATGTTCATTGATATCCTTTATGTAAATCCCTAACATCCTATCATTAATGTGGTGGTTAGACACTATCCTTAGTAGTCCCAAGTAACCACTAAAATGTGGTTAACCCATAGGAGAAAAATTTTGCCCTCCTTGGACAGCCAGCTAACCAGCAGCCCTATATGAGCAATAGATAACATGCCAAAATCCCCTGCCCTCCACTTCTTGCTCCAAACATATTTCTCTCCCATTCAACATTCCTTCTTGAAGGAAGATGGGTCTTCGATCAATAGGTAATTTAACCATTTTTGCAATCATGTGCTTTCAGTTAATGTTATGGACATACTATCATGGATTAAAGGGAAAACTAGATAATCGGCCAATCTCAACTATATTCTTGTTCCCTCACTTCACCTAGGAGGTTGGTCTTTGAATCCAGTTCAATAGGACCTCCTCTAAGGCCTTAGGGTTTTAGGGAGGGCAATATTGGGTAAGTACTAATTGAAGTAGCATGTCTAAGGTGATCCATACTTACCACTTCCCATCTTTCCCCATATCTACCTCCTCCATTCATTGGGTTGGCAATCATTAGTCATTGGGATCAGCGCCCTTTATCCTCATCCTTCAGTCTAGACCTAGAAAACTTGGTCCTGGAGGTTGATGCAACTAAAAGAAAGGTGAAAGCATAAGAAAGCCATAATGAAAGAAAAATGAAAAATTCAAAAGATGGTTGGGACATTTATTTAGTGCATTGGCAAAAGCCTAGCAAAATCTCTATCCCCCTTATTAGCCATCACCCAATTCCTCGATCATTTCATGCTTCACCCATAAAAAGGAACTCTTATATGTACCAACTCTAATGAGTGATAAATTGCTTCATCTTAAAAGGGGTAATGGAAAATCTTAAAAGCAAGCTTGGGCTCCTGTACTATGCACCCAAATAAAGATAAATCATATAAAGTAAAAGGCACCCGAGAGGGATGAAAAAGCAAGCTGAGGAAAGGGGTAACTCATGCCTTCATGATTGCTCCCTCCTTACATTTATACACTCAGGATGTTGGACCTCCATCAACGAGTCACTTGGCCATGGCACCTTGCCCTGAAGGCCTTCCCACTCCGCAATGATCATTTTTCACACACACCTACAGATTGATGGGCTAACCAAGGACATACCGCTTCCCCTTGGGGACTAAAAACACCTAATAGGGTTGTTGACCTAAATATCCCTAGTATAAAAGGAAGTAACTTGTTTACATGATCTGATCTAGTTAGACATTTGAAAGTGAGTTGTGTGAAGTATTACTAGGCCCCAAACATTAGGTATGGTCCACTATGATGCATTTATGGTTATATTGTCCCTAATGATTGTTGATTTCACTTGATCTTAAGAGGGTTTTGGTCAAGTGGTGTTGTCACAGCAACAAAGGCCTCTCGAGAGATGATTCTCATCCCATTCAACAGCATTCCAGAGGTTGTCTTACCCAGTCCAAAGAGCTTTTTTGACCTTGATGTTGCAACATTTCCCACCTAAAGGAGAGCATTGGGCTATGAGATGGTTCCACATGGTACTTGACTCATTTGAGTACTCCTAGATGTTGAAACGTTAAGCCACTAAGGCTTGGTGTTCGATTTATTGATGATAATATCCCTCTTCTTGATCTTTGAGACTCTTGCCTAAATAGCATCTTTGTCAATCGCTTTCAATGTCAGCATGTTGTTTTCCATCTATTATGTCATTTTTTAGAGATTATTCTTTGACAACACTAAGGGATTTGATACTTTTCTTTGACCATTCATGCATATGCTCCATTAAATTTGTGTTTTCTTCATTGTTTCCCAAAATGATCAGATGGTGTTTAGGAGGGCCCACAATTTTGCAAACGGATCTCAATTGACAGCTTGTTTGCACTTCGACATGATTGAGTGTTTGTTATCAACAATAGTCATTATTATATTCCTTCCCAATTAAATATCAACAAGGCATATTGGGATATAAGCTTTACTTGATCAAAAACATCTTTGTTCCACCTTTGCATTCTTCATCCTGAGTCAAACTTGAGGGGGATGTTGGTGCAATGATGGTTAAGCTCAACTTAGAGGCTCCTTAAGCCCCTAATGTTCTATCATTAATGTGGTGGTTAGGAGGTGACCTTCAAGATCCCTTATTAATATGATGGTTAGAAGGTAACCAGTGGTCCATAATTGATGTGACAATTGGCCTAAAGCTAATCAATACATAAAGGGGTTTTGTACCACATTTTAACTCATTGTGGAATCACGTAATGAATGTTGAAAATTGGCAGCTATAAGATGAATTTTCTTGAATACAATCTCATTTATGACTATTCGAGAGTGACTTTCTAAAAATAGAAAGGCATGTCTATCAATTCAAGCATAACTTTTCAAAAATAGTAAATCACCTTGCTTCAATTGGTAATCAAGTATATATAATGGAAAATCACTTAACTTATCCTTAATCAATCTTAATTGCTCAATTTTTATTTAATCATCAATATTATTATTATTATCCTTATGATACTATAATATTATTATCAAAATAGAAATTCATGTCAGCTTTCCTAATTGGTACTCAATCATGCCACTTTGCATGTCTCTCTCTCTCCTTCATGGCACTCATACTCCTCTCTCTCTTTATGGATTCACTGCACTCCTCTTACACTCTCTTACACACATTAAAGACTCGTCATAACACTCCTCTTACACTCTCTCCTTCAAGGCATGCGTACTCCTTTATGGCATGAGTTATAAAGGCAATCATACCTCCATAATGGCACGAGTTACAAAGGCATTCGTTCCTCCTTAAATGGCATACGTAACTCTCCCTTAAGGCACGCGAGTTACTCGTCCTTCATGACTTGAACTCCTTGCTCTTATATATGTGTGTCTCTCATCTTCACTCTTACTCACTTATGCATTGTGAAAGGAGCCTTCGAACTTGTGAAAGAGAGAGTTGGAAAGACTAGAGAAGGATTGAGAGAGTGAGAGAGAGACTTGGAGAGTAAGAGCAAAACTTGGTGAGCCAAAGTGATTCAGTGTTTGCATCAACCGCTGTTATCAGAGACCTTCTTCAGATTTGGGTGAACTTCTTCATTCTCTCATTGTATTATGTTTCTCTATTAAACAATTGATTTCTAATAGAAGAAGAATATGGTTTGGTTTGGTTTTCCCCTTTTGGGTTTTGCCCTAGTCATTGGACCTAAATTCTTTGTGTCTCATTGTATCCTTGGTTGTCTTCTATTTTGCATATGGTTTATATGGTGTATGTTTTATCTACAATTGCTTAACTGATATTGCAACTTGAAGGAGTTTCATTTGTTTTTCAAGTAATTGTTACATCATAGAACATCAAGTTTCAACATGGTATTAGAGCTTTGGTGAAGACAAGTCCAAGAAGTCAAGAGCTTCTTGTTGTAAAGTGTAACCAGGTTCGGTCTTCATAATGACATGTAATTATGATCTTTGGAAATGATAAAAAGAATAATAAAATTATTTTTGTAATGCCTTGCTTCATGGGTTTCATGAGCAAGAGTTTTATCTAGATGGCTCCCATTGTGAGCCTTAGGATTTATCATTAGAGTCAAAGAGTAAATGTCATGTATGAAGAACCCTAACTTGGGGATATGTCAAATGTGTTCTAGTCTATAGGACTGTAAAATAGCCCTCCAAAGACAAGCACAATTCTCCTCTTCATGTCGACTTCAAGAAGGAATAACAAATTCGTGTCGGCTCACAATTAAGAGACACATCCCTTTGATAAGGTCAAGTTGGCCTATATATATGGGCAACCCACTATATATAGGCGTGAAAGGTATCCGCATTTTCTACAGTTCAAAATTTGATTCCTCTAAAATTTTAGGATGGGTATTACAATCAAAATTTTTCATCTCTCTGTGGCTTCGGAAGGATAGCAGCAAAATGAAGTTTGGATACATATCTCTAAGATTTTGGGTATCAAGTATAGTAAAGGCTACAATTCGGATCTCTGTCAAGAGGAGTTCAGACCTATCTGAATTCAATGACAAAAATGCAGAGATCAGTTTGGATAGGTAATGAAGGAATAACGAAGAGGTTTAAGGGGCAATCTCAATGCCACAATAGAGAAGATCACAGGTTGATCAAGGGTATAGATACCACAGTGATGATCTCGGTATAATCTTTGTCCTACAGCGAAGAGGATTCGGTGCTAACTCAAGAAGATGATCACTAGTATGTGACAAGGTCTTCGTACTATCACGTGTGGAAGGTCTAGATACGAAGAAGATTGAAGCATAAGAGAATCGAAGAAGAAAGTTGATTGTGAAGAGAACTTACGTCTTGGAGAAGCTACTAGGTCAAGGGTCTTGGTCTTGGTATTCGTCAATTGGAATCTCTATAGGAAGAATTTGTGTGGGTTTTCCTCTCAAAAAGTGAGAGGCTTTGGCCCTGGCTCATAGCCATAACTTAAGCAAAGAGAAGATCCTAATCTAATGAAGTAAAAGATACTCACAAGCAATTATTAACCTAAGAGAAATCACCTAATGCTAATGCCCTAGATTTCTCAACATGGTATCAGAGCTAAGGTATCAAAGTCAAGGAAGGGCGTCTTATAAAGAGACACTCAAGGATCAAGTTTCAAGGAAGACATCAAAGCAAAGTTGAAGGATATCAAAGTGAAGTCGAGATCTACTTTGAAGAAGAAAGTCTACTTCAAAAAGGTCTTGGGATCATCAATCAAATAATCAAGGCCAAAGCCTTATTACTACTCAAGGCAAATAGATCTATAAATCAAGGCAACTAGAATTCTACACCAGCAAAAGTGTTGGATCTTCTAGTCACCATCAAAAGACCACAAAGACCCTCATCAAGTTGAAGAGATCTACTAAGCAAGGTAGCCAAAAGCATAGACATTCAAGAGAAGCACTTCAAAGACAAAGATCACATCACCTTGGAGTAAGTTGAAACTTTAGAAGCAGTTCTGATCTGCACTCATTCACCACCAAAGAAGTCAAAGTATCTTGAAGGCTAGATCAAAGGCATTGTCATCATAAAAAGAGCAATCTCCTTTCATTGAAGAAGGGATTTCATTTGGAAGAAGATCATCCAAAAGGGCACTAATACATCTTCATCAACCACCATAATCAAAGGGATCAAGTTGAAGATTTGATCTTCACTTGTCAAGTAAGTATCTTTCATTCTATAATATAATATAGTAAAATGGCTTCGTTTTTGCAAGGAGATCTATAAGTTGGTTGGGTCATCGAATATCCTTGCATGAAAAAGGAGGATAGACATAGTCCTCGAAGAAAGTGAAGTCATTGATCATATTTATGAAAAGTTCTCCAAACCATCTGAAGGTCAAGTATGATCTGAATGCATGGAAAGGGATCAAGGGGCTCAAAGGATTCTTATGAAATCAATCAAAGGTCATCTCATTCCCTATATAGCAGGATTGCAGGCATCAAAGAGATATATGATAAGTTGGTAAAACTATTCTCTGAAGATGCGATAAAGAAGGTCATATCACTTAGATCTGATCTACACAAATTGAAGGTATCAAATAATAAAATATTATCTTCATAAAATCTAAATTGCAAGATCTGGGATAAGATAATCTTCATTGTTCTAAATACACTAACTGATGAACAAGGTAACAAATATCTATGAGGATAATAAAGTTATTGTACTCAACAACTTGTGATTTCTATGCAATATTGAAGAAGACATGTTGAGGGCAAAAAGTATTCAAAGATTTGTCAAAAGGAGAGAAGATCATAGATGCTATGTGCATTACAGGAAAGATTGTCCTATGTTCAAAAGGGGCAATAACAAGGAAAATATAAAAGAAGTCCATTTCACCAAAGAAGTGGAGGAAGCTGTAAGAGGAAAAACATTAGAAGCAAGAGCTTGTGATAGGACAGTTGGAACAAAATCATATGGATGTCAACTATGAAGAACATAGTTGTTGGTGACCTCACTTAAAGCTCAAGTAGAAAGGGAAGAAGTCATCCAGGACAAGGCTCATCATACATCTGTTGGATAGGGATACGCAAGATCCTCAAGATTCTCTAATGGAATCCTCATCAAAGGGTTCACCAATCTAGAAAGGAAGCAAATGCTTCATTAGGAACTCCAACTTGTGGAATTCATGGGATGATGGTATGATGATATAAGAGATGAAGCAGATCAAGGGATTGAAGCTCTTTTCAATCAAGGAAACTGTTGCAAGAAGCCTAGATGACCTAAAGGTAAATAAGGTATGTATGCTTGTATTCAATATTATAAAGTCATGTTGCATGGTTGCACGTAACATGGATCACTACTCGATTTGAGAAGCATGATCAAAGGAAAGGAATCTCCTCCTATGAAAGGTTGTCAGGAGGCATGGGTCACATTAGATGAAATCAACATAATATGTCATCATATGAAGTATGAGATGGCTAACTACAATTGAGGAACTCTTATTGAAAGCCCCTGGGAATGAAATGTGTGAAAGAAAGGAAGAGCTCGTGAGATATGCAACCATGGTAAAGGCAATCAACATCTGAAAGACCAAGAAGATTTGACTAGGAAATTTCCCGGAAAGATATGAAGATTGATGGAAGTCTGAAAAAGATGGAGACCCTTGACAATGGATATCTTTGGGAGATATCTCAACATGTATCCAGGATGTTGTTGCGCACTGGAAGATGTCATGATGAAATACCATCACAGCGATAATTTTGATTTAAGTGTTCATTTCTTATTGAACAAATATTTGGATGGGTTTATGCAGGTCTGCCAAAGGAACCAGCATGGCTTGAAGCACGGCCATATGAAGACTAATGGATCACTTTCTGATGACATAATTGAACCATGGATGAAAGCGATAGATGGTATGTGCCCTATGAAAGAAGTCCCCAAAGCAAGAAGACTCCTTGAACAAAGAAAAATACATGACATTTAAGGAAGGAGTTCTTCTAACAGTTGGTCGTCCTGCCATCTCCACCTGAGGAGTTGTTGTAGGTCCCTAATTAAGAGGGAGCTTGGAAACGAGTTTCTTACTTGAAAAAAACTTAGGTATGAGTAAATTTTTCCTCCCTAATTGAGAGGGAGAGAGATAGACACATTATTCTTGTCTTCACTTGGGAAGACAGAACAAAGGATTGGGTAATCATTTGGCATCCAATACTCTTTGATGATGTGATAGGGCATCTAAAATAAGAGGAGTCATGGAGGGTCGATATTGTTTGAGGGTTCGGGAGCCCAAGATAAGAATAGTCCTCATGGAACACAACCTGAGAACCCGGGTGGGGTATGTTCCGAGAGAGATAATGATGATGAGGGTGTCTATAAATCATGGGTCTTGCCAACACTGAGCTCAGATCTTGTGGAGAGATAGAGTTGTTAGTCAAGGCCTTGCTATATAACAATACTAGTTAATATGATGCTAAACAAATGGGTTACCAATCCGATTCTTCTTATGAGAAAACCTTCAGATTAAGAATGACCAAGTACCATTATGAATACCTCCCTAGTTAAGAGGGAGTGTTGTAAAGTGTAACTAGGTTCGGTCTTCATAATGACATGTAATTATGATCTTTGTAAATGATGAAAAGAAGAGAATAAAATTATTTTTGTAATGCCTTGCTTCATGGGTTTCATGAGCAAGAGTTTTATCCAGATGGCTCCCTTTGTGAGCCTTAGGATTTATCATTAGAGTCAAAGAGTCAATGTCATGTATGCAAAACCCTAACTTGGGGATATGTCAAATATATTCTAGTCTATAGGACTGTAAAATAGCACTCCAAAGACAAGCACAATTCTCCTCTTCATGTTGGCTTCAAGAAGGAATAACAAACTCGTGTTCGCTCACAGTTAAGAGACACATCCCTTCGATAAGGTCATGTCGGCCTATATATATGGGCAGACCACTATATATAGGCGTGAAAATTATCCGCATTTCTATAGTTCAGAATTCGATTCCTTCGAGATTTTTGGATGGGTATTACAGTCAGAATTTTGCATCTCTTTGTGGTTTCGAAAGGATAGCAACAAAATAAAGTTTGGATACATATCTCTGAGATTTCGGGTATCTAGTACAATAAAGGCTACAGTTCGGATCTCTATCAGGAGGAGTTCAGACCTATCTGAATTCAGTGACAAATGCAGAGATCAGTTCAGATAGGTAATGAAGGAATAGCAAAGAGGTTTAAGGGCCAATCACAGGGGCAGTAATTCGGAAGGAGAGTCTCGGTGCCACAATAGAAGATCACAGGTTGATCAAGGGTATAGATACCACAGTGATGATCTTAGTATAATCTTTGACCTACAACGAAGAGGATTCGGTGCTAATTCAAGGAGATAATCATTAGTATGTGACAAGGTCTCGGTACTATCACCTGGAAGGTCTAGATATGAAGAAGATCGAAGAAGAAGGTTGACTATGAAAAGAACTTGTGTCTTGGAGAAGCTACTAGGTCAAGGGTCTTGGTCTTGGTATTCGTCAATTGGAATCTCTATAAGAAGAATTTGTGTGGGTTTTCCTCTCAAAGAGAGGTTTTGTCCCTGGGTCATAGCCTACATTTCGTGTCTCTTGTCTATTTATGTTCATGCATTGGTAGTTGTTTGATGAAGAAGAACACTAATAACTTAAGCAAAGAGAAGATCCTAATCTAATGAAGTAAAAGATACTCACAAGCAATTATTAACCTAAGAGAAATCACCTAATGCTAATGTCGTAGATTTCTCAACACTTCTCCCTTCTCATTTTTCTACTGAAATATCTCTTGCTGCCCCAGCTTATTTTCTGCTGAAATTTTTCTTACTGCCTATTCTATTTGCAGCTCACTTTTTGTTGAAATATCACTTATTGTCTCTTCTATTTGCAACTCATTTTCTACTAAAATGTCACTTGTTGTCCCTTCTATTTGCAGCTCATTTTCTGCAAAAATATCATTTTTTGTCCCTTCTATTTGTTACTGAAATATTAACTACTACTCCTTGTTGCTGAAATTTGTTTGAGCAGATCAAGACGTCTTCATCTTACTTTAAGAATAAAGAGAAGTCAGTTGATGCTTCGATTTTTTTCCCTTGGAGGGCCAAGTTGGATATTACTCTTGAGGAACATGATGTATTGGAGTATGCTGAAGAAGAGGTAGTTGACCCAACAGAAAACTCTAATGCTACCATCAAGATCAGATACAAGAAAGGAGAATTCAAGGCTAAAATGTTATCCTTAATTCTCTTGGAGACCATCTCATCACCTATGTCTCCAACTAGAAGAAATCCAAAGAAATGTATGATAAGTTGATTGGAATGTATCACGTGAATAACTTGAGCCAAATTCTTGTTTTGAAGAATCGGCTCAAGAATATTAAGATGAACAGAGGAGAGACCATTCAAGCATACTTCATGAGGATCTCTAAAATTAAAAATCAACTATCTACAGTTGGAGAAATTGTAACTGATAAGGAGATTGTGTTAATTACACTTGGAGGTCTTTCTCCATCTTGGGTAACTTTTATTACCACCATCAACAACAATGACAAGTTCCCTACATTTGATAAGCTCTTGTGAAAGTGTAGTCAAAAAGAGGCCCGAATAATTTCTAGAGGAAGAATTCCCAAACATGAGGGAGAACCTATTGCCTTTGTTGTCCAAGGCAAGAAGCAGAAAGGAAGAAGATGTCATCAGTGTTCGAGAAAGCTTGCTCCCAGATCCAACGGTTCCTTCAAATGGAACAGAGACTTATCAAAAGTCCAATGTTAGAATTGTCATAAGCATGGTCACTATGCTCGTGATTGTCCAGAAAGCAGAAGAGCAACGAAATCCAACTAAAACAATCGTACCAACAAATCTGATTATAGAAGAAGGGAAGCTCCTTCTGCTCGTAAAGAAATCTATTGTTCTTCAAGGAACCCAAGGTATGACAACAATGCAGCTAAAACACAATCACAATACTTTCTTGTTACTACTCTTTCTAGTTCCTCTCCTGCAAATTCTTATGACAATTGGTTGGTTGATAGTGGTGCCTCAAGGCACTTTACTGGTTATAAAGAAGTGCTCTCAAATCTAGTTGAGAGGGAGACAGATTTGAAAATCATTCTTGGAGACAACTTTGCATATCCTATAAAGAAATTTGGTTCTGTTTCTTTCCACCTGGATCAAGGTAAAACTATTTCACTTCAAGAAGTTTTATATGTACCTAGTTTGAAAAGGAATCTTGTATCCATATCTGCTTTAGAAGATAAGGGAATGAAAGTTGTTTTCATAAAATGGTAAAGTTCTCACTTGGTCGATGAGATATAGCATGAGAGATGCCTTCACTCTGGGATCAAAATGTGAAGGCCTATACAAAGTCAATGGAAGACCAATTCATGCGTTAATCCATGACATCAATCATCAAAGTAACCTTTGGCACCAAAGGTTCGTTCATCTACACTATAAAGCATTACCTCACGTGAGAAAGATGATCTCCAGAATGCTAGAGATCAGAGCAGATCATGATGGAGTTTGCCAAGAATGCGTTAGTGGAAAGCAAGTCAAAGGACCATTTCCTCTAAGCAAAAGCAAAACTAGTCATGTACTTCATCTTGTACATTATGATTTATGTGGATCTATGCCTGTAACTTCTCTTGGTGGCTACTTGTATTACATAATCTTTGTGGATAATTTTTCTCGCAAGACATGGAATTATTTTTTGACAAATAAAAGTCAAGCATTTAACATGTTTAAGGACTACAAAACTCTAGTAGAAAAACAATCTGGAAAGCAGATCAAAATCTTCAGACCTGACAATGGAGGAGAGTTCACTTCCAATGATTTGAAATTAGGAAAGAGACCATCGTACCATATAACTCAGAACAAAATGGTGTGGCTGAAAGAAAGAATAGAACTAGCATGGAAGCAGTATGTTGCATGATCAGAAATTACCAAAGTTCCTTTGGGGAGAAGCTGCTAACACAGGCATATATGTCCAAAATAGATCTCCTCACCATGCCCTAAACAACAAAAACCCTGAAGAAGTCTTCATTGGTGAAAAACTCGAGGTGGGGCACTTGAGGATCTTTGATTGTCCTATCTACTTCCATGTGCCAAAAAAAAAAGGAACAAGCTGGAAGATTCAGGTAAGAAAGTACTTTTGTTGGTTATTGTGAGAATTCTAAACGTTATAGAATATGCATACACGGTCAAAGAAATAGAAAGCTTAGCAAGCATGTAACATTTGATGAAGATACAGCTCTTGGAAAGGCAAGAGACAAGAAGATCCTAACGCTGAAACTGATCTAGTTGATGAACCCAAGGAGCTCATGGACCCCTTGGATCCTCCTTGTAAACCTCCTGCTAGAAAAAGACCATTATGGCTTCGTGACACTCTTGAAGGTGCTAATACACATTTTTCCCCTAGAGGAACCTCTACAGAAAGCAAGAAACCATGTCGGTTCCAGGGATATGTTGTAGCCAAAAGCAATAATATTCAAGTTGAACCATGCACTTTTGAAGAAATTGTGAAAGATCAAGCATGGAAAGATACAATGGTTGAAGAATATGATTCCATCATTCATAATGATGTATGGGAAGTAGTTCCAAGACCCTAAGGTAAGTTTGTTGTGTCTTCTAAATGGTTGTATAAAATTAAGCATGGTGTTGATGGCTGTGTTGAAAAAATATGAAGCTAGATTTGTGGCCAGAGGTTCCTCTCAGAAAGAGGGAATAGACTATGATGAGATTTTTACACCTGTTGCCCAATACACCACCATCTGATCTATTGTGGCTCTAGTTGTTAGACGGGGATGGACTCTTCACCAAATGGATGTGAACACTGTTTTTTTGCATGGCTTCCCCAAGGAAGAAGTATTTGTGGAGTAACCACAAGGTTTTGAAGTACATGACCGGAAAACTCATGTATGCAGACTGAAGAAATCCCTCTATGGTCTGAAGCAAGCTCCAAGAGCTTGATATGCTCACATTGGTAGCTTCTTGGTGAAGCTTGATTTTATTAAAAGCAATGTTAATCCAAATCTTTACTTCAAAACAATCCAAGGTATGCCTTTGATTTTGGTATTATATGTTGATGATTTATTTTTGACCGGCGGTGAACCTCTTATCCTCCAGTGTAAGAGGGAGTTAGCTTCTTAATTTGAAATGAAAGATCTTCATTTGAATTACTATTTTCTGGGTCTAGAAGTATGGCAGAGACCTAGAGAGATTTTCCTTTATCAAGGAAAATATGTTGTCAAACTACTAGAAATATTTGCATGACAGAATATAAGTCCATGGATAATCCAAATTTCGAATGGAGATGAACTTCAAGAAGTTATGTGGTGAAGTTTTAGGACCTTGTTGTCACACAGAATGTCTAGGCACCGCGACAACGGCTCAGATCGGGGGTTGTCACCCTGATCCCTAATCTCTCTGTTTAAGTTGTCTCCCTACAGCAAGCTAAGGGGGGTAGACCCTACGGAAATGGAATGAAGGAGAACTAGTTGGGAACCAACCGTTTCAAGAGACATAGTGAAGCGATCAAGTACTTGATTTAGATTTAGAAAGACTAATAGGATTCGATTAGATTTAAACGATTGGTACCAGTGCCTTCTGGAGTCAACAATTGTGCTGGTAAATTTAATACCAAGTAATTGATTAGCAACTGCTGCTTGTATGAATAACTATCTTATATGAAATGCAGATCCTAAAACTAATGTGAGATGCAGAAAACTTGGTTAATTTTAGTTAAATACCTATCTAAGTTTTAAACCTAAATCTTTTCTATATTGAGCCTGATTTCGTAGTAACTAGCAGAGAAAAGATAAGGTGAAGCACACTAAGGTGTGATTAACGATACCTCTCCTGAAAATCTAACATACCCGGTGCCTCCAACGTTACAGAGAGTTGTGGCTCTGATGACTGCAAGGTCACCGTTTTAAGTACTATTAAAAGCGCATTTCTCAAGCAAAGATGGACGGGTACCTATCTCCCTATCGACCAAGCTTATGCTTAGAAGTAAATTTTAATTATGCAGAACTAACTTAATATGCAAATGCACAAGATGATTAGAATATGAGATGAAGTTAGATTCAAGGACTAGAAGCGCTTATGGTACGATCTGCTTCAGAGTTATATATCAAAGCCCTGAATCATCAAAATGAATGTTCACTTCACTAGACAAAGATTGAAAAATAAACTTCTAGCAATATCACAACTAAACTACAAGCTTACTTCAAATCTTTTTAATACAAGTATAGCTCAAAAAGAACAAAAGCTTCTTCACAATTTAATATTAATGTCAATAGATGCTCAAAAAACTCAGTTCAGGAAACAAAAGATGTGCAATTTACCACAGTTCTATGAAAGAGTACTTTAACAATTACTTGAAATATTCGTAAACTATTTAACATACAATAAACATCAAATAATTTAAGTAATTAAATCACGCTTAGAGCTACTTTAATGACAAGCAATCTCAATAGGTGTCAAGCATAAAAAAATGCTCAAAAACTTAGCATGCAAAATACTCTATCAATTAAATTTCGAAAATTTAAATACCATGAAATTCAAATAATTTCAGAATAAAAAAAATTATTTTTCTTAAGTGACCCAATCCAGAAGGAATCAAAAAAAAAAAAATCTTGCTTTCCTATCATCAATCTTTAAAGACGAAAAAAAATTATTTAAACGTGTTTGACTATAGAGAAATTCAAAATTTTAATACCACAAAATTTTCCCTTCAAACTTTAAAGTTCCAAAACCACTAACACAAAAAATACTTCAAAAAGGAACTTTAGATTCAAATTTTAATTATTCCTTAGGCAAATTTTAGCGTGCTAAGTTTGATGAAACAAATTTGATGTGGCAAATGATTAATTAAGTTTTTTAATGTGACAAATGTAAAAAACTCAAAAGACTTAATGATTTAAATTTTTAATGGGCCAAAAACCACATTAAAACTTAAAGTTTTAATGTGAAAGCACAAAGTTCTCTTTTGATTTAATTCTTTAGAAATATCAAAAGTCACATTAGGAAATGGAAATGCAAATTTTTTAAATTTTTATTTTTTGTTTCAAACAAAATCAAAATATCATAAAAAAATCAAAATCAAAACCAAAAAGAAAAGCAAGCAAAAAAATTAAAATCAAAAGATTTTTTTAAGTTTTCAAAAATCAAAAATTGAAAAAGTGAAACAAGCAAACCCAAAAAAATATCTAATTATTGTTTAATAAAAAGTCTAACCCTAAACAAAACACCACAAAAGTATTAAAAAAAAAAGAGGATCCAATGCTTTGCGGGTTTGACGGCAGCAGCAAGGGAAAGAGATCGAAGGAGCTTGAGGAACGGAGGGATGGCAGTGAGGATGAGGAGGAGAAAGAGCGATGGTATGCAGGTACGCAGGAGATGGTGGCAACGAGGAGGAGATGAAGCTCAAGGGATTCGTGGAATGAGAGATGCAATTGCAGAGAGGAGTATGGCAGCAAGGGAATGATGGAGGACCAGAAGAGACGACATTGATGGAGGCGGTCGTACTCACAAGACTTAGCAGGCTTCGACGAAGACAGCATTTGCAGATCTACGAGGAGGAAGAGGAGCGTTTTTATATGTCAATTGAGGAAAAAAACAACAACAACAACAACAAGCAGAAAGGAGAGCGGAGGAGACACAAAATGAAAGAAGGAAAGCTTGGGGAGCAAAGGAAATGAAGGGTTCAGCAAGGGGAGGCTTCTGCGAGTAGAAGAAAGGAGAGTCAAGGTTGATGAAGGATGAAGCAGCCAGCAGCAAAAAAGAAAAAATGCAGATAGAACAAAATCGGAAATTTGTTGAGGAGACAAATCACAGTAGAAAAGAGGAGCGATTTCAGAGAAAAGAAAGGAAAACGTAGACAGAGGGAGCAGCGAAATTTTAGAGGGCTTCAGGGCAACAGGCGGTAGCCCAACAACCTTTAAAAATCTTTCCAGAAATTTATATTTTAAAATGATATATTCCTACTTCAAATTTCCTCTCGGGAAAACTCATGAAATCCCCAGATCTAAATTTTGAAACCCTCGGACAGTAAATAACTTTAAATAATGTCCCTGTATAAATGGTATTGAGGCCAGATCTTACCCTCAAAGGTCTAGATCTAGCTTCAAATAAAAAATTTCCTTCAAATCTGCACTTGCAAAACGAAAACAAAAATGCTCAAACCCCAGAAGCCCAAGTTAGAAAAATTCAAATTTACAAATCTATGCACGAAGTTTGTAGATCTATCAGATCTGAGGAGTATGAGTCCAACTCCACTCCCAGATCCAATAGTCTAAGGCTCTCAATAGCCAGATCTATCAATTTTTCCACAAATATTTTTAAAAAAATGAAATTTTAAAGAGGTACTAGCCCAAAAACACCCTGTAGAAAAAGAATTATCTTGAGATAAGTCCTAGAGCTTATATGAGGTAGGTTCTTCAGAAAATATATGCTGAGTTGGTTGGTCCAACCGAGGACTATCCCCAAACGCTCAATAGAAAACCTGAGGGATCTCCTACAAACACTAGATCAACCATCAAACCAAGTAGAGAAATAAAACGACAATGAAATTCTAAAGAAACAAAGATACCTGCTACTTCGATCAAAATTAAAAGTGTTACCCTATATCCAATAAACTAAATAAGATACATGTGCTCAAATTATTCTAAGAGAGTTACTGATTGATAGTTTTCACATAATATTAGACCAAGTAATCTGTAATAAAATAATCTAGCCAATTAGCTAGGATTATTCCCAAATTACTTTTACAAAGACTCGATAAAAAAACACTAGGACTCACTTAATATCTTGACGACAAAATCCACCCTAACTTTGGGGTTAGGTTGGAGGGAAAAACTTTGTCAATCATTTGTGTCTAGAGATACAGATGAGTCAGTGAGACAAAAAACCTCCTAAGGTAGAAATTGTCATCAAAATACTATACTTACCTAGGTTGTTACATACATGATGGTCTTACTAAGATCATTTACAGTATAACCATGCAAAATGGGTTTACATCTTTAACAGAATTGCCGGTTGATGATGAAATCTGAAAGGCGCAAACACTCGAACATGATAGACCCCTTTTGTGAAAAAACAGGTGTACTGCTATGGGGTCATTGACATAGAGTGGTCAACAGACCTGATTTGGCTAATCCCTTAATTATCAAGAACTGATTGGAGCACTAATGTTCTTAGTGAACCCTAGACTGGACATTTGTTTTGCGGTCAATACTTTAAGCCAATATAGGATTAAGCCATCACATGCACAGTGGATTGTTGCAAAGCATGTGTTGAGATACGTGCATGGGACCATCAATCTTGGATTGAAATATATTGTCGGAGATGTAAGACTACATGGGTAATCTAATGTTGATTAGGTTGGTTACTCTATTGACGAAAAGATCACATCTGGATGTTGCTTCAGCCTAGGATCTGCCACGATATCTTGGATGAGCAGAAAACAAAATTTTGTAGCCCTTAGCACCACTGAAGCTGAATACATTACTGCTAGCATGGCTAGCCATGATGCAGTATGGCTAAAGAAGCTATTTGGAGAGTTGTTTGAGCATGTATTGGATACAACAGTAATTTACTGTGACAATAAGAGTGGGACTCGACTCGCTGAAAATCTTGTGGTCCATGACAAGCCCAAGCACTTTGAGATCAAGTATCACTATATCCAGGATATGGTGCAGAGTAGAGCAGTGAGACTCCATTACATTGCGGCTTATGATCAAATAGTTGGCATACTTACCAAGCCTTTGTCGAAAGAGAAGTTCTCGATTTTCAAAGAGCAACTTGGACTGACGGATGTGACCCTTCCTGGAGGGGGCGGGCATGGATGACAGAGATGAGACTTGGTTGTGTGTGATCCTTGTCAAGTGGTAATCCCCCAAGCAAAGACTTGGTTGTGCATGATCCTTAATGTTAAAATTGGCAACTAGGGCCAAACTCCATGTGGGTCATCTTATTTATGGCAACTGATATTTTTCTTGGATCCCTCTCATCGAGAGGTGTAGGATTGATCTAAAGATCATCCGATTCGGATAAGTATTCATGGAGTTATGAATTTATTTGTGTTATAAGACAATTCGTCAAGGTCGGCCAGCAACCAAATAAACCCCTCATGTGCTCAACGTTTTAGTATAAAAGGAGATGACTTAAGAGTCATTTTACACACAACTTCTCTCTTGATTTCTCTCCACTTGTCTTGGGTTTTAATGTGAAAGAAATCTAGGAGGAAGTAGCCCTAACGCAGTCCTAAGGAGGATGATCTAGCTCTCAACGCAATTATGGAAGAGAGATCTAAACGCTGCCCTATGGAGAAACCCTAACGCTACCCTATGGAGAAGCCCTAACGCTGCCCTATGGAGAGGTATACGCAGTCAATAAGGGCAGCAATGTAAGCCCTCAACGCAGATTAGAAAAGGGTCCCTACCCTAGATGGATGCCCTAGAACCTTAACGCAATCTATGGAAGAATGAAAACTCTAACTGCAGCAAGAGAGGAAGGATCTTAGACAACGTGGAGGAGGCCCGAGTTCCTCAATGGAAGCGGAGTTAATTACTGGAGCAATAGCCTGTTTTTGGGTCACTTTGGTGGAGGCCTAGAGGTTGTCTTGGATGCCACACACTGCTCTTGAGGCCCGAAGGCATGAGGAACTGTTTCGTGGGGATAGAACCCTTGGAAAGGGCTACCGCAGCAAGGGATAGGCTTGATGTAGCAAGCCGCAATCCCTTATACACCTACAGGTCTATGTTAAGGCTAACAAGGAGGGCGTAAGGATTAGTTGTGACTGTTGGGGTATAACAAACCAACGTGTCGTTTAGGAATGCTGGAGAAGGGTGATCATAGCCTTGGGACAGATGTTGTGAAGGTTGTCCAAACAGCTGTTAGAATATCCTTACCAGTTCAACAATGTGGTAATCAAAGAATCCCCTAACATTGAACTAATGTAAGTGCAGCAACATGATATAATAAGGTGTGCCAGTATTGTAATAAGGCTCAAGCACAGTGATGATGAATGTTGCAATAAAGGTGCAACATGTGGGATAGCAAGCATGCAAGGGACAGCAAGCATGCAAGGTAGAACAAGCATGCAAGGGACAACAAGCAAGGTACAGCAAGCAAACAATGGGACAGCAAGCATGGACAACATGGTTCAACCATGGCACATGGGACAGCAATGCAACATTAGGTGAAACAATCATGAGGTCCAACATTGTGATGATGGGTGCAGCATGGTGCAGCACAGTGAGGTGCAGCATGATGATAGGTGAAGGAGTCACCTTGGAGAATCAGTTGAAGCGGCATGTCTTCAACTGATCTCATGTATCATCTTCTTATAGATGATCTATGCTCTTATCTAGATAAGTCAAAGTGTTGACTTTTGTTGAAAATGTACTATCTCTCTCTCTCTTTGTTGAACTATTGAGGAACATATAAGAAGAATTGATCAAGGGTTTCCCCACATTGGAGTTTGTCCCTGGCTAGCGCCACATCTTGTGTCCTCTTGTCTTGGCTTGTCTTCTACGATTTATGTTTATGTTCTATCTGCAGTTTACTTTAATGCGGATGTGATTGCTAATCTGGAAAAGATATTGAGCTAACTGTGAAAATTGAAATAAATTGCTCTAAGCATAAAACATACCTAAAATTAACATGGTATCAGAGCTAAGGTGAAGACAATGCCCAAGCAAGAGTGAAAGAGCAACCATCGAAGACAGTTGGGAAAGGACAAAAGGATCAATGGATTACTCATCCCTCTTCAAATTCACCGAGGGTGAAGTCAGAGCAGAGAATATTATCAGAGTGGTGCAGCGAAAGCTTCTGATGACCTACCTAAATATCACTTCAATGGGAAGTTCGGATCTAACGGTGAAAGGAAAGGCAAATGCCTTGGTTGCAATAAGTTCAGCCTTTATGCGAAGGAGTGTCCGAATGGTAGGGACAAATCACTTGATGATGATAACAATCATTCCAGGGACATCTTCAATGATTAGAGGAATGACAGATAATGCAGGTCATCAAGGCAATGGCCGAATCTTCAAAGAAAGTAAGGAACCCCAAGTATGAAGAATCAAATGTTGTTTTTGATAAGATAAAGAAGCATTATCTTGTATTGGCCCTCTCCTTCAGATTCTTTGGGAATCTGGCTTATTGATTGTAGTGCTCCAAAGCACTTCAACGGATAAAAGGGTGCTCTGTCTAATTTGGTAGAGATGGAAACAATCGTGGGATTATATTTGGAGCCGATGCCACCTATCTCGAAAAGGGAGTAGAAAATGTTAACCCTCAATTGAATGAGGGTAACTCGATTCATTTACAAAATCTCTTTTATGTACTTGATCGCAAGAAGAACCTGGTGTCCATTTCGTCAATGGATGCCAAAGGCTACAGGGTGACATTCATCGATGGAAAGGTACATGTTTGAAAATGAAAATTTCAAAGATGCTTTTTCTCATGGGTTCAGGGTTGGCAATTTTAATCAAGTTGCAGGATGTTCCACTGGGGATCATGTCAATTGACATATCTCATCTATAGCACCAGAGGTCTACTTATTATGGAACCCTACCCGATGTGAGTCAAATGGTGACAGGGATACCTGAATTCAAGAAGAGCATGAAGGTACATGTCCGAGATGTACCGAAGAAAAATCTTACAGGGGACCATTCCCCTCATGTAGCAGGTCCACAGGTTTGGATCAACCCGAGGGGTTTGAGATTCATGATCGGGAATCTCATGTGTGCAGGTGGAAGAAAGCCCTTTATGGCTTGAAGCAAAACACCCCGAGCATAGTATGAGAGGATTGATAGTTGTATAATGAAGCTGAGATTCACTAAGAGTGAAGCCGATCCAAACCATTGCTTGAAGGTTGTGGATGATAAACCTCTCATAACGGCACCTTCTGAGGACGACCTCTTTCTAATAGGTGCAGACCCTCTCATTTGCAAAAGTAAGAGGGAATTGGATTCCGGATTGGGAATGGTGAAATGCAAGCCCGTGACTACCTCGAGGATCTTAACTTCAGAAGTTATATGGTAGTGATGCCGGACCAGATTTGGGAAATGCCTCTGAGTTTCATAAACTCATTCGCTTTGATGTTCTTGATGAACTTCTATCTAGACATATGTTTTGTAGTTAGTATGATGAGCTCATATATGGTTGAGCCTCACTGGATTGGTGCCAAGAATCTTCTGAGATATCTTCGCGGTACAATCTCTCATGAATTGAGATACCCTGCTGAAAATGTGAAGCTGCATGATTATTCGAATGCTGACTAGGCAGGCAGCGTGGAGGATCGCAAGAGCACTTTCAAGTGTTGATTCTCTTCGAGTTTTGTTCGATATCTTGGATGAGAAGGAAGCAGAAGTCGATTGCTATAAGCACCGCTGAAACCAAATACATAGCTACGAGTATGATCTCAAGTGAAGCTGCCTGGTTGTGCATGCTCTTCAATAAGTTGTTTCTACACATGATGGATACCACCGTGATCCTCTGTATCAACCAGGGGGGGATTCGATTGTTGAGAAATCCTGTATTCTATGATTGCTCCAGTATATAGACATCAGAACCTACCTTATCTGGGATATGGTACGTCGATGAGCAAGGAGGCTCTATCGCATTGAGACTGATGTACAGGTCGCAAACATTCTGTCAAAGCCCCGGGGAAAGGTCAAATTTCTGACTTTCCCGAACGACTTGGAGTCGTTGAGAGACCTTCATGTTGCATGCATTGAGCTCTAGGAGCTCCGGGGGGCTTGGGGTATTACTGGAGCAACACGCGACCATGGGGCGACTCACCCTCCCCTAGTGGTGCGTTGTGTATAGGGTGAATGGCTCAGCCTTCCCCTGTGATACCTCGAGGCGACTTAGGGATATGATGAATGGTTCTCCTGTCGAGGCATCCTACCCATGTAGTCTGGGACTCATGGGAACACTCATCTGGCCAATGAGCAGAGAAATGGGGTTAGGGACCATAGTAGTACTATCGATGGACGCATCGTTGTATCTATCATACTTCCTATGCAGGATGACCTCCATTGATCTGGAATCAATGAAACTGATCTGGGATCAGTATGAGTGGTTTGAGACACTCTCTTGTGATATTGATCTAGGATCAATAAAACTGACTTCGGGTCAGTAGAGAATGGTATGAGACATTCTCGATCAATTCTTCTTCTTCAAGGTTCAACAAAGCAGGCACTGATGGCAGAGATAGTATAGTCGGACATATGGATCAACGGATGGAGTTCTCCCTAGTTGAGAGGGAGTGTTAAAATTGGCAACTAGGGCCAAACTCCATGTGGGTCATCTTATTTATGGCAACTGATATTTTTATTGGATCCCTCTCCTCGAGAGGTGTAGGATTGATCTAAAGATCATCCGATTCCGATAAGTATTCATGGAGTTATGAATTTATTTGTGTTATAAGACAATTCGTCAAAGTCGGCCAGCAACCAAATAAACCCCTCGTGTGCTCAATGTTTTAGTATAAAAGGAGATGACTTGAGAGTCATTTTACACACAGCTTCTCTCTTGATTTCTCTCCACTTGTCTTGGGTTTTAGTGTGAGAGAAATCTAGGAGGAAGTAGCCCTAACACAATCCCAAGGAGGATGCCCTAACGCAGTCCTAGGGAGGATGATCTAGCTCTCAACGCAGTTATGGAGGAGAAATCTAAACGCTGCCCTATGGAGAAACCCTAACGCTGCCCTATGGGGAAGCCCTAACGCTGCCCTTTAGAGAATCCCTAACATAACCTATGAAGAGGTATACACAGTCAAGAAGGGCAACAATGTAAGCCCTCAACGCAGATTAGAAAAGGGTCTCTACCCTAGATGGATGCCCTAGAACCTTAACACAGTCTATGGAAGAATGAAAGCTCTAACTGCAGCAAGAGAGGAAGGATCTTAGATAGTGTGGAGGAGGCTCAAGTTCCTCAATGGAGGCCGAGTTAATTACTAGAGCAGTAGCCTGTTTTTGTGTCACTTCGGTGGAGGCCTAGAGGTTGTCTTGGATGCCACAGACTGCTCTTGAGGGCTGAAGGCATGAGGAACTGTTTCGTGGGGATAGAACCCTTGGAAAGGGCTACCGCAGCAAGGGCTAGGCTTGTTGTAGCAAGCCACAGTCCCTTATACACCTACAGGTCTATGTTAAGGCTAACAAGGAGGGCGTAAGGGCTAGTTGTGACTGCTAGGGTATAACAAGCCAATGTGTGGTTTAGGAATGTTGGAGAAGGGTGATCATAGCCTTGGGACAGATGTTGTGAAGGTTGTCCAAATAGCTGTTAGAATACCCTTACCAGTTTAGCAATGTGGCAATCAGAGAATCCCCTAACAGTGAACTGATGTAAGTGCAACAGCATGATATAATAAGGTGTGTCAGCATTGTAATAAGGGTGCAGCACAGTGATGACGAATGTTGCAATAAAAGTGCAGCATGTGGGACAGCAAGCATGCAAGGGACAGCAAGCAAGTAAGATACAACAAGCATGTAAGGTACAACAAGCGAACAATGGGACAGCAAACATGGACAACATGGTTTAACCATGGCACATGGGACAACAGTGCAGCATTAGGTGCAACAGTCATGAGGTCCAGCATTGTGATGATGGGTGCAGCATGGTGAGGTGCAGCATGATGACGAGATGTAGCGCGTTGATAGGTGAAGGAGTCACCTTGGAGAATTAGTTGAAGCAGCATGTCTTCAACTGATCTCATGTATCATCTTCTTAGAGATGATCTATGCTCTTATCTAGATAAATCAAAGTGTTGACTTCTGTTGTAAATGTACTATCTCTCTCTGTGTGCTGACTATTGAAGAACATATAAGAAGAATTGATCAATGGTTTCCCCACATTAGGGTTTGTCCCTGGCTAGCGCCACATCGTGTGTCCTCTTGTCTTGGCTTGTCTTCTGCGATTTATGTTTATGTTCTATCTGCAGTTTACTTTAATGCTAATGTGATTGCTAATCTGGAAAAGATATTGAGCTAACTATGGAAATTGAAATAAATTGCTCTAAGCATAGAACATACCTAAAATTAACACTTAACAAGTGTTAATCCCCCCAAGCAAAGATGAGACTTGGTTGTGCATGATCCTTGTCAAATGGTAATCCCCGCAAGTGAATATAGGGTGATGGATGAATCTCCCCTATGATGATTCTTCTTCGTTAGATTGTAACATCATTGTTCCAAAGTAGAGATCCTTATTTCATAAAGAAATTCCTCCCTAGCTGAGAGGGAGTGCTGAAAATTGGCAACTAAGGGATGAATTTTCTTGAATACAATCTCATTTCTAACTATTCTAGAGTGACTTTCTGAAAATAGAAAGATATGTCTATCATTTCAAGCATGACTTTCCAAAAATAGTAAATCACAAGCCATTGATAAGTGTTCTTGCTGTGTCTGTTAATGGTCCAATCTTTCTAACTGCACATGATTGCTCAGACAAGTTCAAGACCGCCATCAACATTGCAGAAGCATTACTTGAAACAATTGACCGTATTGGGCCATACAATGTCATCCAAGTCATCACTGATAATGCTGCTAATTGTAGGGCAGCAGGAGCAATTATTGAGGACAAATACCCCAATATATTTTGGTCTGGATGTTTGGTTCACACATTGAACCTTCTGTTGCATGATATTGTCAAGAACAAAAATGAACAATACCAATGGATTGGTGATTTGTACAAAAAAGGCAAAAAAAATGATAAAATTTATTACAAATCATAGCAATACCCATGGCCTTTTCCGCAGTCACTCGAGATTGGAGTTGTTGAAGATTGCGAAACGAGATTTGGTAGCTATTACCTCACCTTCAAGCGCCTTTTGAAGGTAAGAGAGTCAATGGCTAGCATGGTATCAAGTCCACATTGGCAGGTATTGAAAGAAAGGGCTACAAATGCAGCTGACAGGGGAGGTTTTGAAATGGTGGAGGAGGCCACTCTTGATGGCCAATTTTGGACAAGTGTGAGGCAAGTTTTGGATTTCACCAAGCCCATTTATCACATGATTTGGTTTGCAAATACAGACAAACCAGTGATTGGCGAGGTGTATGAGCAGATGGACACCATGTTGGGGCAAATAAAAGATGTTGTTCATAACAAAGATCCCAACTTGTACAAACTGATTCACGATTGTGTGTGTGAACGGTGGAATAGACTTAATCTTCCACTACATTGCTTGGCGTATATCCTTACGCCAAAATACTACTTTACGTCTTGGTTGGGCCACCCTGCAGCAGGGGGTGGGGTTAGGACCAAACCCCATTTAGATCCAGAGGTAACTAGAGGATATTTGGAAGCATTAGAAAAATTGGTAGCTGGCAGGGAGGAATGTGCAGCTGTGCGCCTTGAAATAGGCAGATACTTCAGTGGCACTGGTTTGTATGGTAACTTCCATGCAATGGACGATAGAGATAGATTGATACTCTCACATGGTGGGAAACATATGGCGGGCAGGGACTTTTGCCAAAATTGGCAAAAAAAGTTCTTTCACAGGTTGTAAATACTTCTTCTGCAGAGAGGTGTTGGAGCACCTATAGCTACATACATAATGTGAAAAGGAACAAACTCAATGAAAACCGAGCAGAAAGCTTGGTTTATGTGCACTACAACTTGAGGTTGTTGAGTCATTACTGTGATCGGGCTAATGAGGATCCCACATATAGAATTTGGGACAATCACCCAGAGGATGACAATTTGGAGGATGGCATTGTACATATTGGAGAACTGGAAGAGGAACTTGT
>APFE030008179.1:4669-29163 GCA_000404065.3 Pinus taeda | reverse complement strand
CTCCCAAACCGGGAGCTTCTGAAAATGGTCGCTCCCGCTCCCGCTTCCGCTCCCGCTCCCCGCTTCCGCTCCCGCTCCCAAGTAACATTGAAGTAGACATTACTCTATTCACATAAATGCTGAAGACCAATTTTTATGGGCCAGACATAACATGTAGGAAGTGTGTCTACATTACAATTTAAAACCTCAAAAACTGCTATTTGCCCCAGCTAATTTCATTGCTCGCCACGCTGGAAAATCAGCCCTCACTATTCCCATTACAAACTTCAGGAATTATTGTGCAGAAAAGTTGTTTAGACGCAAAATATAAGTGCAATTTAAAGCACAACATTCATTGTAAATTTGTCAACACTTCATGTGCGTATCCACAGAATTTTGTCTGTGTATCAAAATGTAGAATAATACAAGAAAACCACCAATACTGTAGGTTCTGCAGAGAAACGAAAGAATATCTATCTATATATATATATATATATATATATATACATACACACTCTTGTGAAGCAAAACCAACAGACATCTAATGTTGGTAAACAGAGTCAAGGACAATGGAGAAGTGGCGATGAGGTGGAGGCTTGTGCAGAGAGACCAAGCTAATGCCGAAATGACAGACAGCAAGATATAAAGCATAAGCAGTGAAAAACAAGTGATAAAACTGAACGCATAGTAAACATGGTCATTCACACTTGCCATTATAGGAGCAACCAGAAATTCCACTATCACCAGCAGACCACCTTAAGATCTTCAAGATGCTTTCGTCATAAACATTACAGGAACCCAAAAGAGCAAAAAAAGAAGAAGATGATGATAAAGTCCAATCAGGTCTGTGAATACATTGTATAGTTTTTAATAAATTCTAGCAATGAAGATCAGTAAATGTGAAATTGCAGTCATCTAGGTATTGCTGAGAATACAGGGGACGGAACTGTGTTCCATAAATCTGTAATTGCAACACCACTAGTTCCCCAATCCATCACGCCATTGAGAAAGGTTATGAAAATGCCGACACAACAGCAAAACAAAAGCTCACCAAAACTGTCTAGATCTTTTGTACAGTGGTGTTCCCATATATATTCTACAGAACTACTAGAGACAAGATGTTTGTAGGCCAATACCACTTGCTGGCATTGAACATAGAAAATTCTATGGGAACATATATGAATGCCTTACATAAATACACAAACATACACGTCCACCCATGCTTACAATTAACTGTGAGAATGAAATCCTAGAAAACATTGCACATAGGTGTACTAAGTACTTTGATAGTTGGCCAAGTAGCTAGCTCCACTAGTTCTTAATGTTGTTAGGGGAATTTGACTAGTTCGACGCCAGCAACTGCCCAGTTCGAATCCCACGTGAGACACACTAGCCTGCAATGGATTTACTAGGGATCTCATCCATGAATATGAATGTGGGGAAGCATGGATTTACTAGAAATCTTATCCATAAATATGAATGTGGGAAGCACCCCTAGAGTTTCTCCACAGATTTTCCCTTGCTAAACTATATTATGGTTTCCTGACGCAACGAAGGGGCCTGCTGAATCTCTGACTTGATTGTCAACCAGTAAATATAGAGTCCATATTGGTAGTTCACACGGAGATATTATCAAATACTTCATATGCATCCAGAAGTCCACCGAATTTTATGCATAAATTTCAAAATAGTTCACATGTATCACAGAAGCTCATCAAATTGAACCCAGGTGTTCTGATACCAAACTGTAACAGCTGGAGTTCAAAGAGGGTAAACAAAACACTTACAGTTTCCATCCGAGAGAGCTGGACTTGGAGGCAGATTGGGCGGCAGCTTCCAAACGTCCGGTAAATTCCATCCAAGAAGGGGTGGCCGCAACATTTTCTCGGCAGCGGCTACTCTCGTTGAGTGGCTCCCTCTGCTACTCCCACATGTAACCGCGTTGTAACCAGAAACCGACTCAGATGGCCGGGGTAGAGCCCATCTGAGGGTTTTAACAGGAATCAAACCAGTCGCTATGGCAGCATTCCATGACAGGGATTCCATTTCTGCCCACAGTTTCGACCGCATTCAAACCATAATCCAAAACTTTCGCAAAATATTCACCGATTTCTAACTAAAAGCTCTTCGTATGCAAATTAAAAATGTAGACTGAACATATACTGTAAAACCTCTTTCATACATAGCATGGCGTTGCACCTGTTCTTGCAATTTTGAAAAGTTGCATGGAGCTGGCGCCAAGATGGTCTGTGTTTCACGCTGTGCTGTGGAGAAGATTTATGCTTAGAATACAGCCCTGTAAGTGTGCATGACGAGTACTTCAGCGATTCATACATTTTGGCGATAATTCCTCGGCATCATCCTTCGAAACTGGAATCTCACGGTACAATTCCTGCATTCAGTGTACAAAGTTGCGGTTAAAGTTGACCGACCAAACATTACTTGGTCGGTATTGAGGAAGAGTTAAATATTCATTTCCAGCGGAAGTGAATGAGTAGATCAATTTGATTTTTGTTTTTGCTCTATTATTGTTTTTGCTCTTTTAAATTTAATAGAGGTTGTAGAGATTATCAATGAGAAGTGATTCAACAAATTAAAAATAAAAATACTGAATTTATTTTTTTATATATTTATATAGAGTTACATTAATTTTAGATTTATTTCCCCGATCGGGGTGGAGACGTACGAGCAAATCAAAACAGTGATGGGATATCCTGGCCAACACGTGCCACACCTCAAGGCGTTCATCATGAGGAAGGCTGCGACGGCGAGCAGAGAAGATCGCATTTCAAGGTGAGGAGTAGACAGCATCATGAAGAGGACAGGAGAAAGGATCGGCGGCGATCATCTGCCGCATCAGAGGTTAGGTGGCGAATTCCATTTAAGGGCAAGAGCAGATAGAACAACAGAGAATTCGAAGTCTGGGAAGGTGGCGAGGAGCAGAGTAGGGTGGCAGAGAGGCACGCGACTCAGTGATCAATGACGGCCGAACGAAATGGCGGAAGGAGGAAAGAGGGAGAGGCGGGTGCAGGAGGGAGGAAGGAGGAACACCCGGGGGGAGCAGGAGCAAATAACGGTGGAAGATGAAAGTTCTGGAGAGAAGGAATTGGAGACAAGGAAGGGGAAAGGTCGGGCGAGGGAGACCTTCGAGGTAGGCCAGAGCAGTAGGGGCAGACTGTCAAAAAGAGGGAACAGGAGGAGAAGCAAGGGACGAGGAAGACCTCAACAGGCACCCCAATCCGAGACGGAGACTCAGGCTTGGAATCAGCAGAAGAAGGGACGGCGCTCCATGGAACAGGATGTGCAGGACGCAGAGAAAGCGTATATTCAAGGAACAGATAGCAATATAAGGAGGATAATTGATGCGATGGAATTCAGCATTCTGGAGGAACCCTCCGACCCAGAAATGGAGGAGTGGATCACTCTGCTTCTGAATCCAAGGAATACGCAAGCTCGCCTGACGTGATACAAACGGGCTCTTCACATATATTGGGTAATGAAACATTTGCTAGCCAGAGCAATGGAGTAGGTCACTGTAGAGATGACAGAGATTGCCCAAGGTTTGCCGGTTATGAAAAAGGAGATGACCAATCTGCAGCTCATGATACGAAACCAGGACAACAAAATAGAGGAAGTTCGCGTCTTACTGAAGGAATTAGCCAAGGCGAAGCGTGAGGGAGAATGCAAGCAAGAAATATTGGTAGATTGATTGTCTGTTCTGTTATTTTTTTGAATTTTTGTGATAAGCCTTAGTGAATCAGTCTGTATGGCAGTTATAATATGGGGCGAAGACTAGATATTAAAAAACAGAACGTAGATAGGGCTCTGTTCTGGTTCTTGGTATGTTGTTTTATGTTTGACAAGTAAACATTCTCAGACTATGCTTCTATGAGTGACCAACAGACCTGGTTTCCCTACGGGGCAGGTTGAGGTCACTGGTTTTGTACAATTTTATTATGGATGTATATAATAGAAAAGGTAACACCGCAGCTTACAAAAAAAAAAAAAAAAAAAAAAATAGATTTATTAAATGTTACGAGAAATTAAAAAAATTTAAGGGCAAATCTTCTTAAAAATTTTGAGATGTAAATTTTTAGAATACAAAATTTCAAATAAGATTTCGAAATTTGATTTATTTTGAAATTTGATAAATATGATAAATATGGGTTAATAGAGATCTATGTTGATTCTTAATCTTTATATATAGGTAAACAAAATGGTTTTTTTCATGACATTTTTTCAAGATAATTTTAATCAAAATTTAATAGAGATTTTTAAAAATTTGAGTTTATGTAGTGTGGAATTTATTTATGCATTTTAAAAAACAAAAAATCACATTCTTTCTTGAAATTGTTTTGCTAGATTCTAATGAAAAAGTCTATTTGATCTATAAGTTAAATTATACCTCTATATAAAATTTATATCCATGGGATAGCAAATATCTCTTTATATATATATATATAATTTTCATATTGGAAAGTAGAAAAAATATATCCATGGGATAGCAAATATATTTCTATATATATATATATATGGATTTTTTTGTTTTTGTTAGTAATGTTTTTTTACTAAGTGTCACATACTAATGATGTTGAAGGATCTTAGCTCGAGTGGTTTGGTGAACAATTTGTGTCCACATTTGTTTGGATTCAAGTCTCCCAAGATGCTTGAGTGGTTTGGTGAATAATGTGTCCCCATCTTCTAAATATTACAGCTTCTAAATGGTTTGACTATGCAAGACAACTCTATGAGCATGTTCCCAAGGTTGACCCTCCCCCCTTGGTCAACACTGATACTGAACCCTTCACGATACAAGAGGTAGAGATGGGTATCAAGAAGTTGGGTGTTAGAAAAGCAAAAGACTTAGCTGAACTCCAAGCAGAATATCTAAAGTGGGGCTCAAAGATTCTTGCACCTCACATTACAAAAATCTTCAACAACAACATACAATAAGTGCTCCCCACAGATTGGCCAACTAGTCTGGCAATACCTATTTTCAAGAGCGGTGACGTCATATAACAAAACCATATCATCTACCTTAAAGGTGTGTAGTTTAATGTGCCGATCATGCCATGTTTTTTCGTGTTGCTTTTGGACCTGTTGGTGAAATCCAGCTAGAAATCTCTCTTCCTGAAGCTCAACCAGCTGCGCAAGCCTCTCTTAGGGCTCCGCGATTTGTTATACCCATGAGTGTCTCTATGCACAGACTAGGCACAATGTATTCTATGGGAATCACTACTTCAACACCATATACAAGCCTAAAGGGTGTCCACCCAGTCAAAGTTTTGCATGTCGTCCGATAGGCCCATAGTACTACGGGTATGCGTAGGTCCCAATCACTTCATTGAGTGTTGCAAACCTTGGTCAACGCGTTTTCCAACACCTTATTGAATGCTTCCACTATCCCATTAGCCTATGGGTGATAAGGCGTGTTTTTATGGTGATATACCTGAAATTCTTCCGTCAGCGCGATGATTGTTTCATTTAGAAAGTGTGTACGACGATCACTCATCAAAATCTTTGGACACCCAAATTGCGTCAGTATATACTCAAAGAGAAACTTCACAGCGGTCGCACCTGTGCAGTCCTTTACAAGCTGTGCCTCTGCCCATCGAGTTAAATACTCATTTGTTATGATAATGTACCGTGCTCTCGTCTTCTTCCCTTGGGGCTGAATGGGTCCCACAAAATATATCACCCATTTCTCGAAAGGTTGTTGTTATCTCAAAATCAAACCCTGATAAGCTGCTGATCAGGTAGACTTCAAGTAACTATTTCTAACCTACTTTAGGCTGAGGCTTAGCCTCCCCAACTTGAGAGGGCTCTCTCAACAGATTAATGATTTTGATTATGATTAAGATGGCTAACTCTTGTGAAACAAATGCATAAATGTAAGTGGTGGAAACACAATTAGAGATTATCCACTGGGCTTATGGAGTCAAAACAGTTTCAGCATAACAATGATATCAACCTTACATAGAAGTCAAGACATTTAGAATTCATCCATTCAGAACACACCATAAACATATAGGACAACACAATTTATAAATATGTGAAGGAAATTAGAGCACAACCAGTGATTTCTAAGTAATCACACGTCTATACCACTACAAATATTAAAGAGAGGATAATACACAACATTCTGAATAGTAAATTCCTTCTGATTCCTGAGAAGTAAAGCCAAGTCTTGTATTACTAAAACAGAGTTTTTTACATAAAGCCAAATATAAGAGCCTTTTTCAATAAATTTCCAACCCCTTGTACATCAGCTCTTCTGCTATATATAGAGCTCTGAGATTCCTCCTCCAGCATGAGGGGAACTCGAATTCTGCTTGCTATGACACCTATTCAAACTTTAACTAATTATTAAATGCAACAAACTGCTAACTAGACATTTTAGGAACCTAAGACAATTAGGAGTCTAACTCCACATCATGTTGATAATAACATTAATTACAATAAAAACTCGTTCTCTGACAAGTGGTTCCCTTCAGTTTAACTTTGGTGGATGTTTAAAGTTCCTTGCTGGCCCTTAATGTCTTATCTCCTTTATTGCTCCTGCAAAATAGGAAATTGCCCCTGTTTTCCTGCGTTTGGTTTCCTCAAGGATGTTTGAGACCAATTAACCATGATGTCTTCTTTGATCACACAAGAGTGTATTGTAGTGCCACGTTTTGATGTGTTGTAGACCCTTTCCATATATTTGTATGGAGACAAAACTTCTTCAAAGCCGTTTGAAATGTCGTGGAGAAAACTAGCAGTGATTTGTATGACAAAACTTATAGTTCATATTTCTTTTCCTCCGCTTGTTTTACCTTTGCCTGTTGCTTGCACATTGTAATGATCCTTTTTGACACTCCCCTTTCAAAAAAATTTCCCCTTGATTACTCAAAATTGGTCAACTGAGTTTAATTATGTGGCTACAGCAGTTTCGTAGCACGCTACGAAACTGCTGTGCATTATGCGTCTTTTCAACAGTTTCTTAGCATGCTACGAAACTGCTGAGTAATCACAAAACACAGTTTAACACCAAAATCTGACTGACTTGAGCCTCTTTTATCTTGACATATCCCTTTCAACTACCCTGAAGCTATCAAAACGGAGTAGAGATGTATCATTCTTCAAGAAACTGTAACAAGGTAAATCATCAAAATTTTAAATATAACCTTACTTGCTATGTGGTTTTCTTAAGGAGATCTTTCCCGCTGGCTTAGCTACATCCTCAAATCTTCAATTTGCCTTTTCATAACTCTGATCCCAACTCTCAGTTTTGTGTTAACCCTTCTGATGAATGTTGCTTCTTTTAGTGCAGAGACTATCCAGGTATAAGATTGTGTATTTCAGTCGACCACCTCAGGTATTTGAAATGTTTTATCTTCCCACAAAGCTTGCATTTTGTCAAAATGAGCTTCCTTGATTGCATGCTTCCTAGAGGCTTTCTTCAATCTATCAATTTCAAGATTTGCTAACCTCAATTTATTTTTCAATTCTTCAACACTATATTCCTCTGGCGGGATGATTGCCTTTCCTCTATCTTCTTTATGCAACTGTGATGATGTTTCTAATGAGGTCACGGGTCTGTCATGAACTTTTACGATCTCCTATGTTTCACCTGCTTCTTGCAGCATCTCCTGCATCTGTTTGAAATTCCTTGTCATGGGTCTTCTTGGCTTAAAGACAAATTGAGCAACCTGATCATCAAACTTGAGCTTTTTCGAGGCTTTGACTCTTTTAGTCTTGTCTTTACTTGATTCTATCAAATCTGCTTGAACCAAGGGAGATTCTTCAATGTCAATGGCTTGCAGTAAGTCATTCAAGCTTCCCTTTGAAACAGGGCTTTCCTCAGCGACCACCTTCTTGCCTTTTTCCTTAGCTAATTAACTCCTGGTCATTCTTCTCTGGACTACTTCTCCTATAGATGATTCACTTCTACCTTCTTTGATATGTGTTTTCTCTTTTAGGGACTGCTGGGGTGTGTCTTGGATAACCATTGATCTGGCAGGCTCCCTTACTTGTTTCCTAGCTTTCAATTTTGTGAATCTCTTGGATCTTGTTTCTATACAATGATCAGTTGTTGGTGGAGAAGCTTTCACAACTTGGGGGCTAAGACCAGTTTCATTTTTAAAACCAGACATAAACATGAATGTGGGCCAATCCCTACCTATTCTCTGGAGTTCATGCAGAACAATCAATTTAACTAAGCCGTGGTGAAACAATGAGGTCTCACAGGCTTATTTCCTTAGCTGCACCTTGTCACACATTTTGCTTAAGCTACGGAATAAGTAGAAAGGTAAATCAAGAGATGTATTTCCTGTGAAATGCAGCATAAGCTTGAAATGATATGAATACACATTATATCTCCCTTCACAAGTAAGGTACCTCTGTATGCAGGTAAGCAAATTGGCATATGAGTCCTTGACATAATTTCTAGGCACAGACTTGTTTAAATCTGAGTCAATGAAGTCCTACTTCAGAAATTCTTTGCAGGGGATCATATCAAATTTAAAATTTTTAAACCATTTTTCTTGTCCTCTTGGAATCTCAGTGACTGTGGAGATTACCTCTAGTGAAATTTGTAATTCAAGCACACCAACTTTTGAATTCAGTCCTGTGAAATTCAAGGCAAACTCTTTGGTGATTTTTGCATGACCTCCCTGGAGTTTTTCTCAGAAATTCCAACATCCAACTTGCTTGAATGCACGTTCCACTTCCCTATTCTTCAAGATAATGTCTAAACCTTCAGGTTCTCTCCTCAGACATCTACCTGACCTGTGCTCTTTTCTTTCCGTAGACCCTTCCATGAGATCTCCGTGTAATGAAAACTTGATAGACTGGCACTGTCTCAACCTTTGATCACTGCCTCGCTTGACGTTTGAGGAATTCAAATTTAACATTTGTTGATTATTCCTCATGCAACGAATACAATCATAATCATGACTGTGAATACTTGGCTCTTCTTGAAACTTGCAATCTGAGCGTACCAAGGTACCGAACGACTCTAATGATGAAGATAAGCAGTTGGACATGATAGGCAAAATGTATAAGCTGACAGTGGATGATGCAACCATAACTGAATGTGACATATATGACAGCTAAGAAAGATATGCTACGGATTGCACGAATCTCTGATTTCGTAGCGCAGCCAGTGTAAAATCTGGGTTTTGCGCTACGAAAACACCTAGACTTGTTTCCGCGCTACGAAAACACCTAAACTGCTTTATAACACATCAGAACCTTAAAACAAACTTGATACAAGGAATCTATGCGGGTTGTGGCGATGAATGAGAAAGAATTATTTACCTTTATGTAACCATGCCACAAAGATTCTAAAGACCTAGACACTACATTGAACATGGAAAAACTAAACTTCAACTAACACCTAACCTTCACAAACATACATATGTGAACAATTTGGTAATCACTTCTTGAGTGATAACAGTTGTAATGTTATCTGTGGGTTCAGAGGCAGCTCATCTCTTCGCGATGACCTGCCAGTCCTTTGACACACATCACACGCCCTGCAATAAGCTTTTGAATCTTGATGGAGGGTTGGCAACCACAACCCTGCGCGTAGAATCTTCTATGCAGTCGCTATCCCTGCATAATGGCCTCCCATGATGCCCCCATGAGCGTCTGTGAGGATACTTCTCCTTTTAAACTCTAGTACATATCATTGTAATACTTCATCATACCCCATTTTGTACAGATGTCTGACAATGACAAAAAAGTTTGTCGCGCGTACCACTAACTCCTTTTTCTTCTGGACAGTGCAAACTTTCGGGGCAATTCCTGTCATTAGGAAGTATATGATGTCTTCAAAGTGACCCATCCGCGACTCGCACTGTAAATAGTTGTGTGTCAGACAAACCCTCCTCCAAATTAGTAGGCTCTTCCCCTATTTCGATGCGCGACATACGGTCTGGTCCCGCGTTCAGTCGTCTAGGTTTCACAATAACTTCAAAATCATAGTCATGAAACAATAACAACCACCTACGGATTCTCCCTCCCCAACACGGGCTTATTTCCTAGGTATTTCAAAGCAAAATGGTCTGTATACATATTAAAATGTCCACCCAACAAATAGTGTCTAAACTTATGGAGCACGTATACCATGGCTAATCCGTCATGCTCGGTGGTGGAATAGTTCTTGTTAGCCTTGAATAACCTTCTGCTTGCGAATGTTGTAGGATGGTCCAATTCTCCTCCGCTAGTCTGTGTCAGTACTACTCCCAGTGCTATACATGACGCGTCTACATGTACATGAAACTTGTTCTTCTAATCTGGGAAGAATAAAATCGGCGCAATGACCATTTTTCCTTTTAATACATCCAAGCTCTTCTAACAATCCTCGTTCCAACAGAAGGTGACATCCTTTTTCAACAACTTCTCCATAGGCACGGTGATATGGGCATAGCCCTTGATAAACTTCCTGTAATACCCAGTATGTCCTAACGTTGCGCACAGTTGTTTTACACTCCTCAACGCCTCCAAGTTAAGTATCACTGCAATATTTGCAGGATCTACCATCAGTCCCTGTCTACAAACCACATGACCCAGTAGAGTCCCAAAAGGCACACAAAACAGACATTTCTTCAACTTGAGCGCAATCTGGTACCTTCGACAAGTATCTAGCATTAGGCACAAACTTTCCACGTGGCGTTTTATCAACCCAAACACAGTCCAGTCATCAAAGTACACCTCCAGAAACTTATGAATGAATTCTTTGAATGCAGTAATGACTACGCTCGAAAAAATCGCAAGTGCATTCTTCAATCCGAAAGGCATTACAGTGTACTGAAAACATCCCCACTCAGTCGCAAAGGTTGTCTTGCTTCTATCTTCAGGCGCAATTAAAATATGATGGTACCCAGAGAACCCATCAGTGAAGGAGTACGCTTCCTGGCCACCTACATTATCCAATACCTCATCTGTGAACGGAGTCGGGAAAGGATCATGTACGCAAGCGTCATTCAACTTCCTAAGATCTACGCATATCCTTATTTCATCCTTCTGCTTCTTTTCTTGTACCATCATTGGGCTCACCCAATTAGATTCTTCTATAGGCTCAATGATTCCTGCCGCGAACATCTTGTCTAACTCTAAGCAGACCTTCTCCTTATACTTTGGATTGAGGCAGTAAGGTCTTTGCTTAATCGGCTTCGCGTCGGGTTTAAATGTGATCTTCATTACGCCTAGGTATCCTATTATCCCCTTTAGCTACGTAAACTTGGTAGGGAACAAATCCCGGTATTCGCAGAGCAATTTGGCGACCTTATCTATCGTCGCGTCATCCTAGTAATCTCCAATCTTCGCAAATTTGGGTCTGCCTCCGTAACAATATTTACCTGTTTCGTTTTCAATGGTGCGGTTATATCAGGATTCTCAATCTGCGGTCCCTCGACCTCACAGTGACCCTCAGTTTCAAGGATATTAATCTTTCATGGATCCTCATCTTCTTCTTTAGCAGTCACGTTATAGCATTCCAGCGTGTGGCTCAGTTGAGTAGTCCAATCGGGTTGAATTAGATCCAAAGGATCCTATGGTATCCTAAACATTGTTGCTTTAACTTCTCATAGCGCCTCATCAATACAGTCAAACCCGCCTTCGAAACTAAATATCATTATGAATCCTTCGTGTAGAATATCCCATTCACCTGTACCATGGCGAAGCTCTGTTTCCAAGTACCAGTTCATCGAGATGACATCCAAGGTGTGACAGAATAAGTGCACCCATTCAGGTTGGGGCTTCGCTCCATAAGCCTTATCCCATTTGGCCAAGTGTGCGTGTGGATCATCCTTCCCATCATATTTGTCTGCCACTCGTATCTTTGTCTTCCCAAAGCATGTTCACATCATCCTTCTACACTTGTGCCAATCGTTAAAACTACCCTTGTGCGTGCCCCACCATCTCGCAGGCGTAGCATGCAGTGCCCAATTCAAAGCCTCGAAGCACTATTCTCTAGTACTTCCCTCTCAAATGTATCCAAAAATACATCTACATCATTCAAGCCATCGTAAGTGGGTAGATTCCTTACCTCTGCCGAAATTAAGCGCAACAACTAGGTCATCATGTTACAACTCAACGTGGTTACTTCATATAGCCGATTCTGCCAATGCTCTAATTCTTCATCATAGTCTAAGGTGTAGGAACTCTCACAATCCCATGTAATTCATTCATCCACTGTAGGATTCACCCAATCTTGGTCTCTCATTGTTATCTTATATATGCAGTCCAAATCATCATCGCTCTCATAATCGCGGACTAGTTCATTATAGCGAGATCCTTTAGCAGGATCAAGGGGGACTATTATACGAAGCGATTTCTTTTTTAATATCGTCTTTCGCTTCTTTAGGTTGATTACCCTGTTCATGTCAGTAGCCCAATAAATTCCAAGGAGCATAGGGTAGGGATTGTTGTCACCCATAATTTCTATCACTTCAAAGTCAGCCAATGTGCTCGCGCCTTCAATATCTACAGTTACTCCTTGTAGTCGTCCCATGGGGATGATCTTTTGCTGATTTTCCATCCTTCACTGAATCAGAGACCACTGTAGCGGGATCTCCCCATCCACTCCCAAGTTTGCTTTGGTAAAACATTAATGTCTGACCCCAGATCCAAAATAACCTGATCCATTTCTTGTTCTCCTATCTGTGCGGTCAGTCTCATCTCATGCCCTATCCTTGCTTTATGCTTACCAATCTTTCGTACCATGCGTGGTTCACCTGGAGTGTCTCTGGTGCATCTATTTATAAGTTCATGTAACCCTTTCACAACCTTGCTATCACGCAACAGCTTCATGTTGGTCTCTAGAAAGGTCGTAAGCATAGAAGGGTCAATTCCCTGATTAGGCCTATCCCTGCTCCCTGAGGTAGAGGCCTCAGTGAAGCTCTTCTTTGCTTCCATGAACGTTTCACATGCGCGCTCCAAATCAAATTCAGCCTCCTTCACCGAAGCTTTGCGAACCCATGTGCTATCTTCAGGTTGCTTCCCCTTATGGTCGCCCATTGCAATTCCACTTTGGAGCACTATATTCACATTCGGATCCTCCTCCCTAGGCTTAGACCTCATCATATGTAGGTTCTAAGTCGATTGCAGTGGCAGCACCCCTTTGTCGCGTATTCTTGCTACCAGTGTAGGATAGTCCTTTGTCTCATGGTAAAATTGAGTACAATATTTGCACGACGGATGCGTTAAGTTAGTGCATTCACAAGCATAGTGTCCTAGTCCTCCACAGTTGTAGCAGATTAATTGTCCCCGACCTCTGTCAGGTCCTCCTTTGCCTTGGCCTCGTCTGCACCCCTGAAAGCCTATTCGCGACATCCCAATGCTTTGGTCAAGGGGTTGCGTTTCTGCCTAAACTCTATAGGCGGGGGTTCTGTCCATCATCAATTCGTAACTATTGCAGTTGCACTCATCATGCCCTACCGACCTGTAGAAGTGGCAAAACAGTTGCTTCGATGTTTGTACAAACTTCTGCAGCAAATGGCAATTATCAGTTGTATGTTTCCTTGCTCCTTGACATATAGCACACCAAAACGTAGGCCTCGCGCTCGGTCCTGCTTGGGCTTCTGGCCTCAAAGGCATCAATCCTCCTCCTTCAATATAGTTTGCAAAGACGGGATAGTGGTCTTTGTCATGCCCCTTGACCTTTACATTTCAGGCACCATATTTCTTCACTCGCCTTCGATCGAACTGTTCTGTCCTACTTCAAACTTTGCATTTCAAGACAAATATTTTGCAACTGCTCATGGACCTGTTGAACCCCCAGAGATCGGATCTTGCATCAACATTTCATGTAGTCTTATGGTAATCTCCAAGGTCTCTGCCTGAGTTGTAATCTTTTGTTGTGACAGTGCAACCCTTAGGTGAGGTAGGAGCGAAGCCACAAACCACTCATGATGTTGTTCATCTGTTAAGTTCATATTAGCTTCACAGATTTTACACTTCAATCTTTGATCCAATTCCCAAGGTGTCTCACATGATTTCATCGCGATTTCCTTGAACCCCACAATCGAATGTGCCTCAGATTTAGGCCTACTAAACTCTTTATTCAACATGGTTTGGGTTATCATTAGAGTACTTGATGTATCAAGTTAGAGCTCGATTCTGCAAAGCACTAACCAATGTTGCCTTCGTCATGTGATCATTTGTGATGCCCTGAGCTTCCCATACAACTTTCACGACGAACCAAAACTGGTATGGATCCTCATTTCCCAAGCCTTTAAACAAAGGCAACTTCACTGAATTCACCATTTTGAACTGTGGTGGAGGTGGCGGTGGTGTGGGCGAAGTCGCAGGCAATGGTGGTGAAGTTGGAGGTGGTGTAGGTGGAGGTGGCAGTCGCTGGAATCCTTGTTTTATAATTTAACTGAATTGCACTTCGTGGAGAAGCCTGCGCTACTCCCTATTTGTCACCCAACAGGGGTGAAATCAGTGGGCTATATCCAGGACCCTTTCTTCCTTCGTTCTTGTAAGTCTTTCCACTTCGCGTGGCTCCCAACATCAAGGTAGATGCATAACCCATTTTTCACACAATAACATCTTAATCCAGGTATTTAAAGACTTCAAGTACTTACCTCGCGGACCTTTGAAAAAGTGCCACTCCACCTTGTTGTAACTAACTGAGGTATTGGCTGCGAATTCAGTCACGAATCCTCCTATGTTGCGATTGAGCCAATGGTCGATAGCGCAAGCGATCTTATCCTTAGAGGTTTCCAATCTCTATACTAGCTATGGGGTCTAGATAATAGGATCGTCAACTCTCCAGCTTCCTTGGCTATCCGCTAGCTTCGTGATCCACTCGTATATCTCAACTGGAAAGGAATAGAAAAAGATCTTGTGGATTTCCATATACAAGTACCTGTCCAACCACTGTTCCTTTGTCAACCGTGGATTTTTGTTCTCCTGCACTGCGAATTCATGGATCTTTTTATCCAGATAGTCTTCGACCTCTTTCTTAGTTGGATTCCAGTGATACGACATCACACATCTCTCATGAAGATTCTGGTCTTGACAACATAATCATTTGTTGGCTTCGTGGGGCCTGACCCAGGTTCAACGTTAGTTAGCCAAACAAATCCCTACACTACTGGCCCTTTCGGCATCAGCTCGTGGAGCGTGAACCGAAGTCTCGCTCGAAGCAATATGGGGGATGCTAGAACCAAGTTTTCGCACCCTGAGATGGTCGTGATGTCAGTTTATACCCTCTGTTCCTACTTTCGCGCATGTCACTAAGCTTTAGGGCTTTATCATTCTACCCTTTATTTCGCCCTTCAGTACCTTCGCAAAGGTGTATGATTGACCTTCGTGCAGCCTTAACTTGCGATCCAGGTACTTCCGTGCTACTATGACAACGTATTGTATAGGTTCCCAAGTTATCTTAGGTGTTTTACTTATCTTACTAATCAACCACAGTTAGCGCTGTGTAAACTGATATCTTACTTGTGTTTAATTAACCAATACAATCACATACATTCGCGCATCACATGAACATTGTAATTTGAACCCAAAACGCAATATAACCAGATGCATTAACAACAAATAAATACACAGAATTTGCATAATACTTCTCTTTATTGATATATTTAGATTAATATAGACTATATTTTCTTTGTGCACACAACTGTAGGGGTCCATGCACTCAACTGCGGACTTCTACCCTAGGCCTCTGCGCGCTCAGCTGTAGAGCCTCTACCTACGCTAAGACCCAAGAACACTTAGACTCAATGCTTAACTCTTCAATTCATTCTTCGCTACTTCAAATCTACTTAGAGCTTACTTACTTAGCTCCTTTTTATACAATCCCATGGTTCACGAACCACGGGTGGATCTTTACAACCGACTTTACACTTTACAAAATAAGGGTGGACAACCCTTTATGACTCTTGACACCTTCACGCTCCGCGACCACAAAATGCAGAGACTTTACAACTTTATTACAAAATTGCCCCAAAACATGGACTTTTAGCCCCAAAATTGTCGTTGGGGGGACCCATTCCAACAATCAATATATATTAATATATATATATATATATAATAATATATATATATAATATAGAAAGAGAGAGAGAGAGAGAGAGAGAGAGAGAGAGCAAACAATATCTCTTCTACATCTATTTTTATTTATTATGAAATTATTATTGTAAATATTTTTAATAAAAAATATTATTAGTCTTTGTTAAAGATGATCATAGAAAAATTGTTCATCATCAATTAGTTAGCTAAATTAACTATTGATTTTTAAATATTTTTGGCTATCTAATGTTTACAAAGGATACAAAAGTAATTTATTTTTTATGAATATTTAAATTATTTTGTAACAAATGCTATTGCCTAGCAAGTTTAAAGTTTTATTGTCGAATCTAAGCACTAGCAATCTATTTAATTTTAATTATTAATTAGCCCACTGGGTTGCACTCCATGCGATAGGTCACTTATCCCAATGTAAACTATTTAATGAAAACTCTTAATGATGAGTCAGATTAATTCATAATATATATATATATTATAATATATATATATATATTATATAAGAGAGAGAGAGAGAGAGAGAGAGAGGTCCAATGAATTTTAATAAATGGATTGAATTATATCAAAACATTTACATTAATTCATTTGACATCAATAAAAATTTAGTGCCTGAATTTATCAATAATAAACATGAAACAATCATCAACTCCAATGGCACACAAAGTAGAGAAACTCCATTTTCAATACCTACATTCTTTTGGGCAAACATATTCAACTTATCTCCCACATATGGACTTAGCATGGGAAAATATGCATGAGCTATGATATTGCTTGCAAAGACTCCATCTCAACATCCAATCAGCATAGGCATCAAAGACCCTCCAGACCATATATATTTATACGGGCCTAATGGTTAAGAGCATTTGTTTTCTCCTAAGAGGTCACAGGTTCAAAACCAAAGGGGGGTAGAGTATGTATGCCTTCGTAGACTTAGTAGTCAAATCGTTGCACAGAGGTGGGTCCCTTGTCCCACAAACAAAGGGGTCTCATACACCAATTTGGTGTCTGGCTTGGTTGTGACCTTAAAATTGGTTACTAATATTTGGATAATAATAATATCATGCAAATAGTTTTTTACAAATGTAGTGGCATGTGCCTTGAATATGGAACAATGTGCATATAATATGTATTTTTGTACCTTATATGTAATTTTACCTTAGTACTAAGTAAAGAGTGTCATCACTATGTCAATGATGTAAAAATTGTACGTTTGTATTTAATTTCTAAAAAGAGTTTAAGGCCAAAGTTTTCACAACAATTATGTAAATAGTAGTGATATTGTCAATGTAATTTTGCTTTAATTATCGCTTAGAGAAAATGATGCATATGCATGTTTCTACACACATAACCCTAAATTTCAAAATTCTAAATGGACAATGGGGCAAGGGAAGGGGCTATGAGCTAATATGAGTTAAAGATGTGAAAATGAACATGAGTTTATGGGGCATACCTTTTGTTAGTGAATTGATATAATTTGGAGACAACTTGAGACATATGTTATTATAATGTCATGTAGCGAAAACACATAATTCTATAAAAAGGGGGAAATCTATTTTTGAAGGGAATGTGCATTATTCGCTCTTATGATGGCATCTCTCCCCCATTAACCTAAGCACACTCATTGACACCCATGAGCATGTGTTTCAACTATTGCGATAAATCCTAGAGAGATAAATTATTTTATGGAAGGAACTTGGGACAAAACCTAGAGGAGAGAAATTGGTTGTGTGGCACTATCATATGATTTTTTTCTTGAAAGAGGGTTGTTGTACCTCTCTCTTCTAGAATGGGAAAGTTTTTCTAGTTATGTAAATTTTTTGCTTTTGTTTTTCTACAGTTGTGATGTTTTTTTCGAGAGAGGGGAACCTTATGGAGAAAAGGGTTATATAGGATCATATTGTGTGTGTTTTTCTTTCCCTATTAAGAAGGTGACTTATACAACATGATTTTCTTTACGATCTTCTTCCCACAGTAGTGAATAGCTAGCAAGTATTTTAGGGTATTTTTGCAATGAGGGTTGAGTTTTCCCTAAGCATGAGAATTTTGAAAAACCCATTTTCCTTGTTTCAATCATAAAATGAATGTGATGGTGGAAATGTGAAGAAGGAAATCACTCTGTAGTGGTTATTTGGTGCAATGTAGAAATTATCTAGCTAAGTGTAAGCATTTGATTACCATTGTGGCTGTGTCTATAAAAGATAAAATCCATAGGATATATGCAATGTGTTCAATGAAGTGCATGTGATTGTGTAATATGAATGTTCCCTAGAATTTATGTTGCAAAAGAATGGCATAGTTATCATGCAAATTGTCCTTGAAGGCTCACTTCAGATATTGATACTAATAAGAATAAATTCAAATAGTACACACTAAATTGTTTATAGCTATTTGCACAGTGAATATGCAGTCTTCATTGTTGTGCGTTATAAATATTTATTCCAATTTAAGCATATTATGTGCCTGTTAATTTTGTAATCATTGGTGGTTGGGGTGAATAATTAAATATGTAAGCACCCCATTCCTTTATGTAGATAATGTTTTCCCTTGCAAGCTAATTGTAACACACCCAATCCCCACCATGCCTCACTAAGAGTATGGGATATTCAGACCCAACCCCCTAGGTCACCTTAAGGATCTTATTTTAATCATTTCAAACCTCTTTTTGAGGTCACCATTGTTTTATCCACTTTGATATCTTTCCAACAATACAAATTTCATCTAATCCTAATCTTTGGGCACAAAATTATGATCCTTAGAAGATTCATTTTTTATACCACATTAACATACCATACAACTGACATGTGTTATTCCTGCACCCATGAGTCAATATTGTATAGCACTATATTTGCAAGTCAGACAAGTCAATTTTTAGGTCACATATGGATTAGGGTCATTTCCTTGAGACCATTTCAAATTCTTCAATGTTCCCATATGTCCAACTCTTTTAGATTCTAGGATCCAATCAAGGGCATTGTTGTCAATAGGTTAGGCACTTGGATATCCAGGTTACTATATATAGTCAGTCAAGAAAATGATAGAAAATACAGGTGCAGGTTGAGCTCAAGCTTGAGCAGAGCATATTGTATTCACCCAGATTCTTTGATTAATGCAATACAGATAGTAAGGGGTTTTGAGAAGTTGCTTTCCCCTAGATAAATCTTTGTGTATGTGTGTTAAATCTTGATGCATGTTAATGATTTGTTTTCTCGATCATGAATTTTTTTCGCAGATGAGTAGAGTAGCTTCTAGTCTTGTGATTTAGTAAATTTCATGAACAATTTAGAATCTACACATTAATTTCTACATGGTATCAGAGCTAGATTCACAGTAGAGAAGAGAATTTGAAGTTGTCATTGTAGAAGATTTGAATTTGAAGATCATTGTTACATGTTTTCTCCAGGACTAAGAAGATGGCTTTCAATGGACTCAGGCTCGAGTATGATTTGGAAGGGACAACAAAATTTATGGCATGGAATATCTGAATGGAGGTAGTATTGGATGATAATGGGTTGCTAGAGTACATCAAGACTGATGCAGCAAAACCCCTAGCATTTGATGCCTATGATCTTGCTTAGTGGAAGAAAGATGTGGCTAAAGAAAGGAGGATCATATTGGAGGGAGTTCAAGATTATATCATCTCAAATATCCATGGGAAAGAGACTCCATTTGCAATGTGGAATCCACTGACTGAGTTGTTTGAGAAAAATAGTGACCATGTTAAGTTGGCACTCAAGGACAAGCTTTGAAGTATTAAGATGCAAAATAATGAAGCAATTATGAAGTACCTGAGTAGGTTTACACAGTGTCGTGATGAACTTGGCGAGGTCATTGTTACTGTTATTGAAGAAGATCTAGTAGCTCTAGCCCTCTTGGGCCTTCCCAAGAGCTAGCATAGTTATCAAGATTCGGTAAATGGTAGAAAAAAGCTACCAAGTTGGTAGCGATTATGGTTTGATCTAGTGCAGGAAGAAATAAGGCGGAGCAACAAAGACAAGACTCCATCCAAGGTCGAGGATGAGAATAATTGTGCCTTAGTTGGAAAGGAAAATAAATGGAAAGGGAAGAAATCCAAAGCCAAAGCATAATCTGGTCAAGGGGGCAAGAAGAAAGACTTTTCCAAAATCAAGTGTTTTCACTGTCATGAACTGGGACACTATGCCACGAAATGTCCACACAAGAAAGCAAGCAAGAATAATGCAGGAGTAGCGGGTGAATCCATGGCTTCACAGTTCGAACTTGATTTTACCCTCATTTCATGCATAGCAAGCATAGTGATGGGTAGTGTGTGGTATCTCGACAGTGGTGCCTCATTAAACATGACGGGCAACAAAGAATTTTTCAGTGACTTGGAGGAGAAGGATCTCCATATGCACATCGAGATGGGAGATGATGGAAGATATAGTGCGATTGACATTGGTACCATTACTTTTCAGAGGGAGTCTGGCTCCCCTCTTAGGCTCAAGAATTTGATGTATATACTTGGTTTGAAGAAGATTTTAGTTTACGTCACGGTGTTGGAAGATCATGGGTACGATGTGATATTCAACAAAAGGAAGGATTTCTTGAGACACATAGCCATGGGACAAGTGAAGCAAATTGAGGTTCGAATGAATAACTTCTAAAAATTATATGTGGAAGATTATGCAACATTGAGCACAAAATCATAGAAGGTGCAAAGCCAATATGTCGACAAATTATGGCATAGAAGACTTGGCCATTTGCATCATGGTGCTTTGAAAATAATGCAACATATTTCTATAGGCCTTCCCAATTGAGCACCAGAGCAGCGAGATACATGCAAAGGTTGTACCTTGGGGAAGTACACAAAATCCACCTTCAATGATCGATATAGAAGGGTGCATGCAATCCTTGAAGGATCCACTCTGATGTATGTGGACCTTTCTCAACAAACTCCATTGCTAAGCACATGTATTATGTTATATTTGTAAATGATTTCTCATGGAAGTGTTGGATCTACTTCATGCAAAAGAAAGACCAAACATTCTCAAAATTTGTTGAGTTTAAAGCACTTGTTGAGAAAGAGACTGGCAAGAAAGTGAAGGCTCTCAAGAGTGATAATGGTGGTGAGTACGTGTCGAATGAGTTTAAAATTTTATGTGCAAAGGAAGGCATTCAATGGGAGTTGACAGTTCCTCATAACCCACAACAAAATGGGGTGGCTGAGAAGAAGAATAGAAGTATTGTGGGAGCAACATGGGCGATGTTGCATGACCAACACCTACCTCTACACTTGTGGGCTGAAGCATGCAACACAACAATCTACTTTCATAATAGGAGTCCTCACACGATTCTTGGCATGAGTACACCAGAGGAAGCTTTTTTAGGGAATAAACCAGATGTGTCACACTTTAGGATCTTTGGATCATCAATTTATTGTCATGTTTCCAAGGAAGAAAGGAAAAAGCTAGAGCCAAAATTAGAGTTGGGCATATCTGTGGGGTACAATGATACACCTGACAATTATCAGGTGTACTTTCCATCCCTCAAGATGACAGTGGTTAGAAGGGATATGAAATTCTATGAAGAGAAGGAAATTAGGTGTTATCTTGAGAGGGAGCTTCAATTGCATCCTGATTAGGAGCTTTTGGCTCCAAAGGAAGAACCTCAGGAAGTTGTGGAGCAACCACAAGTAGAGGAGGAGAGAGTGAGAGACATCCACACAAGTAAAGACATCTAGAGAAGGAAGGAAGTAGACCAGGGAAGCTGATAGATTATTGCAAGATGCTAAAGAGAATGTGGGAGCACCCACATAATATCACAAGCAGAGGAGGTCATCAGATCAGTACACTAGGTACATGGCTCTGATGAGTGAGCTAGTTGAGACAGAACCATCCTTATTCGAGGAAGCAGTGAAACAACCAGTGTGGGTTGATGCTATGGTAGAGGAATATTATTCCATTGTCAAAAACGATGTTTGGGAAGTGGTCCGAAGACCAACAGACAACTTAGTGGTTGGTTCGAGATGGAATTTCAACATACAGGATCGTGGAGAAACACAAGGCCAAATTTGTGGGTAAGGGGTACTCTCAGGTGGAGGGAATTGACTATGAGGATACCTTTTCTCCTATAGCAAGATACTCATCCATCAGGTCAATTCTAGCACTGTCAGCATAGATGGGGTGGAAGATCCATCAGATGGATGTGAAGACAACATTCCTCAATGGAGTTATTGAGTAAGAGTTCTTTATTAAGCAGTTGGAGGATTTTTAGACTTTCGACATAGAGTCACATGTGTGAAGACTCAAGGGAGCATTGTATGGACCCAAGAAAGCACCTCGTGCTTGGTATACTGTTGTGGCCACCAACAACCCCCCTCCTTATGAAGTGTTATTGCTAATACTAAATAAGTAGGGACCCTCAGTAAATTAAAAAAAATAAATAATCAATTAGTGTTATATTTCCTTTTAGATGAAACTTACAACATCATGGACTTAGGAAAATACTTTTGAGGAATTTAAAAACCTAAGTTTCATAATGAAGAAAGTAAATTCACTCCTTAAGGTATATCGCATCGCGCAAAGAATGATAGGCTACCTTATAAAATGATAAAAAACGCGAGATTGCAACGGGAAACTTCATCGCATCGCATGCATTAAAGAAACACTCACATTGAAAAACTCTAAAATCGCCGATATGCGATATCGCATATCGTGCATCGCAAAATTCACATAAGTGACACATAAGGATTATAACGATTAAGCGATATTGCGATACTACGATATTGCGAAGTTGCGATGTTACGATATTGCGATACTGCGACCTTGCGATAGAACAACACGATGAAATTGCAATGTTGCGATATCGCAAAGCAAAATCGCAGGACCTCTCCATCGTAGTTGGTTTTGGCTCATTATTCAAGAAAACTTTTTCTAAGCCAAGAACTGGTCATGCATTTTAATGCGAATTAATAAGTTATTGCCAGTTGTTAATGAAGTATGGTGTTGTGTTTTTTGAAGAACTAGTTCATGTAAGGTGGCATGTTTTGCATATCTTCAGCATTTAAAGTTTTCCTGTCATTATTTTTTATCATTACTTCCACCTCAAATGTAAACTGCAGGAACGAAGGACAAAGCATTATACAAGGCAATATGCAGAAAACTATGAGGAGGAAAGGCAACACTCCAATGTCCATTTCGGAAGGCACACCTAATCCACTTAAGGGAGAGAAAGAGCCACAGAACTCTTCTGGGGCATCCATCACAAATTTCTCACATACAGCCATGGTTGAATGGGTACTGAACGATGCTGGTAACAGAAACAGACGGTGTAGTGCTCAGGGTCAGGAACTCACGGAATCACTATTTACAAATTTTGAGCTTTATACCCAATGAGAGAAAAAGGCGCAAGAAGCGAAAAACGCATTAGGGAAGCCCGGATCAAGAAACAGAGGCAGTTTCTGATGCGGATTAGTGCATTGCTGAGAAAAATTGCCCAAAAAGGAAGGCTCCTAATTACTTAGTCACCTGCAAGCCCCGAAAATTACAAGAAAGCAGCGATAGAAACAAACTGGAATCAGAAAACTAAAGGAAAAGCAGAAGCAGTCCAAGGGTTAACCAAGTTGAAATGGGATTTTTACCAGGTATACATGGTAATGTCACATAGTCATTGGATGACTCTCAAGTATATCAAATTTTACTGAGAAGGTAATGCCAACTCTTGTCGATTCTATTTACTTAACTCAACCAAAGACGAAAAAAAGTCAGCCGACTCCACTCAGGAAAATACTGAATGCTTGCGACGTTAAGGAGCAAATTTAGAAATAGTTAGATATTAGATTTAATTTTAGAAAAAGTTTTGCTTAGAAAGAGGATGGTCATTTAAACCGAATCCTCAATTTCTGTAAATAAGTTATTTAGTTAGTAGTATTTAAACCCTTCTCGTGCATTTAGAGAAGAGTCCAGAAATTTATCAAAAACTTGTCCTCAGAACATGCACTTTTGCCCCCTCAGAGGAGGTTTTGGTGAATGAATGGAACAGGGTTTATTTGATATTTGCATTTGATATCTGCTACTGATGTTGCACTTCTGTATTCTTAGTGGATGTTAAATCAAGGAGAGATAAATCAATTGTCGCTTGAAGCTCATGAGTAGGACTAGTTATAAATGGTACTTTTATCTCTTAACCATTTCTGCTTATGCGTTAAAGTAATATTCAGTTTTTAGTTGTTTATATATTACAGCATGGATGTCTGAGTTATCATTTGGCACTTTTGTACGGTGATAACTATTTGTTTATGTTTAGTGTATGAATAGCTCATTTATGTGATAAGTTTTCACCATTGTTTCATCTAACTTCTTATACGAAGTAGTTCATCTTTATTGAATTCTTTTCTTATAATAGCTGAATGATCTTTATTACCAATTATTGTTTGAAATATTTTTAGATCGCATAGAAGAAAGATCACACCCCGGGTTAGCATAAATTTTGATGTTTTTCTATTTATTAGAATACAATAGCATAGCATT
>APFE030008177.1:0-28560 GCA_000404065.3 Pinus taeda | reverse complement strand
AGGAGAAACCCATCGGCTCTCTGAAATTGGATAAATGAAGTTTACATTGAGTAGTTTTTGGAGCTCTTCTTTCACTATCTCCCTAAGGTTTGGATTCATCCTTCTCTGAGGTTGTCTAATTGTTCTACTATTTTCCTCACTGTAGATGTGATGAATACAAGTCTTAGGGTTAATACCTTTCATACCAATATATTCCCATGCAAATGCAGTAGAATGTTTTTGTAAGATTTTTGTTAGCTCTCTATGTTGTGATTTTTCCAAGTTTTTGTTGATATTCGATGTTTTATCTAGAAAAATTTCAATGGCAGAACTACCAAACTCTTCCATAGACTAAAGAGAAATTTGTCTAGATGATGGATACTGAATTTCAGAATCTAACTGAAATTGTGTGTGGTCATATTCTGAAGATATTTCAAAATTTTCTAATGTGTTCAGAATTTGACTATCTTCACTGGTTTTCGAAATGGTAAAGACAGGTTGTATAGTGTCCTCATCATTGACCCATTCATTATCTCCTACTTCTGTAATTTGTTTTGCTGAAGGATACGAATTGAATTTCTTTGTTGAATTACCATCAGAAATGTACATATCCCCAGATCTACAACTAATGAAAGCATTAGCTGTGGCTAGCCAATGTCTTCCTAAAATGAGTGGGTTCCCTCTTAGATTACTCTTGGGAATCGAAATCATGAAATCTACTGGATATTTCCAAGAATCTAAGGAGACTGAAATATCTTCTAATACACAATCTGGCTTGATTATAGATCGATCTGCAAGTTGCTGTAAGGTAGGTGTAAAAACAAGATTACAAAGTTTTAACTATTCCATAGTCTGTCTACTCATAATGTTGATATCATCCCCTAAGTCAATCAAAGTATTTGGAATTTCTACCCCATTGATATGTGTCTTGACAATTGGACTATCGGGATCTACATACTTCTGCATGGTAATTTTTCCAATCATGATATCTGCAATTTTTCCTACCAGGTGGATTCTTCTTGTATCTCTTGGTTTCCTTCCTGGTCTTTTGAGACTCAACTCCTTTATTGTTTTTGCTAGAATAGGAATCTTTCTAATGGCTTGTAGCAAGGGAATCTTGATACAAGCATTCTTTAATTCATCTAGGAAAACATAGTTAGGCAACAAGATTTGTTTTTCCACTCCTTTGTCGATTTGTAATCTTTCAGGAAAAGGAGGTGTGGATGAAGATGCAGGTTGTTGAACTATAGGAGTTGTGGTGGTTAACTCCTTTTATTTTTCTTTTTGAGTGTTTGGGTTTTGAAGAGATGCTTCAAAACCTTTATTGGCTTCAAGAGAATCTTCCTCATAAATACTTTGCTTTTGAGCATCTATAGAAGGTTTTTCCAAAACTATACCAGACCTGAGTTGTACATCATTGAGACGAACAATCATATAGGTAGGAAATTGTTGTCCCTCTACCATGTAAGAATTTTGAGGATTTTTATTATTGGGATTTGGCAATGGTTGGGAAGGTAGTTGATTTGCTTTTTGTTGGAATGGAAGCAAGAGTTGAGAATTTTGTTGAGGAGTTTTTTTTTGTTGTGGAAATTGTAATGAAAGTTGTGGGTTTTGATTTGGAAGTTGTGGAGCTTGTTGATTTGGAAAAGATGGAGGATATTGATAAAATTGAGAAAATCTCCCATAAGGATTCAGCATACCTTGTACCCATGATTGATATGGATTTTGAGATTGGGGCCAAGGTTATTGCCAAGAATTCCAATTTGGCGGGGGTTGAAAGTTCATATGATTGTTGAACCCTTGATTTTGTTGCCCTTGCCATGGTCTCCTTGTAACAAAATAGAGAGACTCCACTGAATTTGGATCTTCTTGAAATATATCTTTAAGCCCAGGAATTGAAGGACAATCCTTGGTCTGATGGCTTTTCGAGAAAAGCATACATGTTTCTACAACTTTTGTATCCAAGGGACATTCCCTTAGAGCATGTTTATTCCCACATTTTGGACAAAAGATAGCCAAAGCTCAACTTTTGCATTATGCTTGTTTTGTATTTTAAGGGTGTCTAGTTGCTCACTAAGGCTCCCTAAAATATCAATTTTGAACTCATCAAGCATATTGCCAATCTCTACCCTACTTACTGAACTGGTTGCAGATTTTTTTTTCTCTAATCAGAGAAGGATCTCTAGTCCCTTTTGTAGTTTTAGATTTTCCCCTTGAGATATGGACACATAGTTCTGCTATGTCATGAAGTGGAAGTTGAGAGATATCTCCCTTTCCCATCATGTTTAAAATGTCTATCCATTCATCTCTAATGGATTTCAATGGAAGGGATTTGAAGGTTTCCTCATCTAGACTACTCATTTTTGCTCTCTTTAAGTTGTATTGAAATCTTTCAAGTAGGTCCTCCAAGTTTTCAAATTCTTTTTGCATCATCTTGAATCCCTCATCCTTCTTATTGGTGGGCATGCAATAGTGCAGGTATCTATCCAAGAATGTTTGTTTCATATCATTCCAACTATTAATATACTGATTGGCTAATCCCATGAACCATTTCAAAGCAGCTCCTTTTAATGTTGAAGGAAACAGTTTGAGTTTTTGAGAGTCTTCCATATAATCATAGGTTCGACACAAGACTTCAAACTCAAACAGAAATGTTTTGGGATCATCACTCCTCAACCCATGAAAGTTTGGGAGGATAGATGTTGAAATGTTTTTCATTGTTGTATGAGTTTCCTCATCAGCTATAGGGAATCCAAATGAGTTATCCCCTTCCCTATTTCCTCCGTTGTTCCCTCTTCCTCCTCCATTTCCTCCTACATTGTTTCCTCCTCCACTACCTCTACCTCTACCTTGAAATACATCTACTACTTCCTCTGTCATGATAGTTTCTTCAGAGTCCTCAGAGTCCTCTGGTTCTTCTATTAAGGGAGGATGAGAGGGAGTTTCTTCCTTTTCTTCTTCAGGTGATTCTAATTCTTGAATTACAACATTCTCTCCTATAGAAGTAAAGAAAGGGTCTTACTCTAAATGAGATTTGGTAGATGGTGTAGGAGAATCCTCTAATTCAACTGCTCCTTGAATTCCAGGAATCTTAAGGCTACGGGTACCTGGTGGGGAATCTTGTCTATGCCTTGAAGAAGATGGAGTTTTGAAAATCGAACTCTTGGCTCTAGCTATAAACCTTCCCCTAGAATCTCTTACTCTATGCATGTCATTTTCTTATTTTTAAGTTGGGCTAATAATTCTCTTTTTGATCCTCCAGGTCACACTGGGTGCAATAAGAGAGCATACTTAAGAAATTATTGAACCAATAACTCTATTTTGTGATCCTCCAGATCACAATCAGTGCAAGAGGAGAGCATACTTCAAGAAGTTATCAATTTTTCCCTTCTTTTTATTGTTTTTTTTGAGGAAATTGGCTACCTAGTTACACTTCCACGGCAACGGCACCAAAATGTTTGGTCAATTTAGAGTGTCCTAAATTGTTGTAGTAATTGTTAATCCGGGAGTCGTAAACTGTTGAAGTGCGGCACACTATATGTGCAGGATAACCTATTTCTTAATTTCTTGTTGTTTTTGAGTTTTTGTTTTGTTTTGGGTTTATTTTTGTTAATTCCCTTATGTGAGATGGAAATTTTAAAAGACAAGTATGATATAAATGTTCAAGGTAATGATGTCCTTTAGAATTATTTTCAAAATTTCAAACTTAAAAAAAAAAGGTTTTAAAAAATGCAATGATGAAACTAATTCTTAAAAGAGATTGAAAATGTGCCACTATTCTAATTAAACAATAGTGAGCTAGTGACCATGAAACCCAATATCCTTGTTGCCGTAAAAATATAAGAAAAATTGAACTCAAAGAAATCCAAAAATTGCAAGAAAAGTAAAATAAAATTGCATTACATCAACTCATATTCCGACCCCTCACAATTCGGCCTACTCCAGCTTTAGGAGGTAACCATAAACAACTTGAGCAATCTGATATCTAATTTACAAAAAATAAAACTAATATAAAACTACACACTCATACTTCAATCCCTCACCATTCAACTCGCTCTGGCTTTAGAAGGTAACTGAGAATGACATGAGCAATTTAATAACTAAATTGTAGAAAAATAAACTAATATCAAACTACGCATTCATACATAAATCCCTCACCATTTGACTCACTCTGGCTTTAAGAGGTAACTGAAAATGACATGAATAATTTAATATCTATCTTGCAGAAGAGTAAATGAGCAAAACTGAAATAAATAACACAGTGTTGGAACCAAAAACTAAAGGAAATGAATCAGCAGAAGGAAAAGAATAATTCCATGTCATTAGTCATTAGAAAACTATGTGTAAATGCCTGGGCTACCTATTGTAATCTGAAACAAAGGCACTGATCAGTTAACAACATTATAAAATGTGAAAAGCTATGGACAGATATCAAACATTAATACCATAAGAAATGCAATATAGATGCAACTGAATGATTATGGCATAAGGAACGTAAATAATAAAGCATGAAACTATACGGTAATAAACAAAACGTCGGCCTGTGCAGGGGCCCTCTACACAATCCTCAGACAATCAATGATCAACCATCAATTGAGATTATAAACAAAGTCTTCTCATGTGTTAAAATGCAGTCATAACACAAGGATAAAGTCACGGCATAGTGGGCTCGTTAACAGTCAAAATTATATTACCAAAGCTAACTAATATGCGTATGAGAATGCATTATTTCTAATAGAGGTTTCCATAACTACTTTCCTACAATCTGTGCTCATAAAAGACACGTAAACATCCACGTCTCGAAATCTAACATTATGGCTGCCGTGAAGATTAAATCTTTGGAGGGTGGCTGTTGGATTCGGTTCATGGAGCAATCCACAGGTGTTGATTTGTCCCCTGAGATTTAGGAGCAACCATGAAAAGCTTCACATGGTGAGAAACACAGTTTTATCACCGTAGGACTGTTATGTTGACCACCGCTTTGCCCACCGTTGACTATGGCCTAGTTTGATGAGTTCGACTGAGCCAATGGGACTCGGTCCATGTCCACGTCGTTTGCAACTTGCCCATGTGGCTTGATTCACCTGAAGACACCTACAATATAGACTTTGACAAAACAGTCGTAGAAAGTTGGGCTCGCTGCGGAAAGTGACAAGATTCCGCAGCTTATAAACAAAAGCCTAGTTCAAGTAGAAACACAAACACATAGTCAAGAAACCACTTCAAATGCCCTTTTTTAACTAATATGCAATGATACTGATGACTTAGGAGGTTCAGATGAATGGAAAGAGGCTAGAAAAATTTGTAGGAAAGATGCAAGTTTGGGACTCAACACCTACCATTAGATCTTCAATCCGTTAATTACGGCCACTTATTTTTCATTTCTAACCTTGTTGCAATTTCACCGCACTTTTAGTCTTCTTCGACATAGGGAGGAGTACACAGACCTCAGATCCCCCACCGTTGGATCTTCAATCCATTAATGGCACCCATGTATGTTTCATTTCTAACTTCATTTACACCCCACTTTTATTCTTGTTCCACACAAGGAGGAACACACGCAGCTCAAATCTCTAGCTCAAAATTCACTATTTTTTCATCGTGGCTTTTAAGTTTACAAGTAGAATATTTTCAACTTTCATAGGGCGGGAGGGAAGACTAGATTGAAGAGAGTTGCGAGTTAAGGTTTTAACTCTTCAATCCATTAATGGCGCTCAGGTATGTTTCATTTCTAACCTCACTACATTTCCACCACACTTTTAGTCTTCATCCATAGAAGAAGGACTCATTTCAAATTCACTATTTTTTTCGTCCTCTATTTTAAGTTTAAGAGTAGCATATTTTCACTTTTCACAGTGTGGGAGGGAAAATGAGGAAACGTAGGTAAAATCATATGTACTTTTCCTTCTTTTGTTGTTTGTCTCCATAGAGTTGTTTTTATTGGGTGTACACTATATGCGTCTCAAAATTTCTCTTCAGGAAATCCTATTTTTATTCCTTCTAGGAAAAACTCTCTGAGGAATCCGAATCGATGTTTCCCCACATTCATGGAGCACATCCCTGGTAAAGCCATTGGAATTAGCTAGTGCACCTCACCCAAGGGATTTCAAACAGGGCACCTGCCAGCACAGAGTTATCCAAATACCGAGTAACATTAATGACATTCAGTTGGGCTAACCCCTTGGGCTCAATAAATCACAATCAACTACACTATTTTCCATATTAACATATTGATCCTATTTAAAATTTTGTTAGAGTAACCATAACAATCCAAGCTTGTTCGTATTTTTGTTTTGGTTTTTAATTCCTTCTTTGGTGTGGTGACAACTTTATATGACAATATAGATGTTTATTTTTGTCAGAGTATATGATGAAAGGTAGATTATCTCTTACATTCTACCTTGTTTGTTATGTATTCATGGAGTTCGTCTTCATTACTTGTGACCAAAGAACTATGTCAGGCATGTCTACAAGTATTCCTGTATCACTATTTATAAACTAAAGATTGTCCTTAAAGAAGCAAAGTAAATCCTTAATGCTACATGTTTGTATCTCAGTGAACTTTCAATCCTAATAAATGAGTTGAAATTTAAGTGTTTCCAGAATCCAAATCTCAAGTTTTGTGAATTCAATCATATATGGTCCTGCAAAAGCGAAGTGAAATTTAATTATTTCAAAATCTTAAGTTCTGTGAATTCACTCATATTATGTGAATTCAATCATATTTGGTGTTGGAATCTTTTGGGAAAACAAGAATAATTTCTTTTAGTTGCATTCAAATTTTCAAAAAATAAAACTAAATTTCTTCTTGACTAAAATTCTCCTTGAAATGGCTTTAGGATTGAAAATTTTGTAAATATTTTTAGGGAAACAACAAAAATACTTTTTCCAGATTATATTTTTATAACACTAGGTACTAAAACAATCTTCTATTTTCTGCTACAAATGTCTCATATAGTCTTCCCAGAAACTGATCATAAAATTAAGTACATGCGCTCGACGGAAAAAATAATTTTTAATGAATAATCATTTAACATAAATGATATATTAGGATGCATACATATATAACTTAGAAGCATGAAATGAATAAGAAATCTCAAATAGATTCACATATTCTTAATTTATTTGAATGAGGCCAGGAATAAGTTTGACTAGAGGGTGTTGAAAATGGCATAATTTTGTTCTGGTTGGATAGATTTAGAACTACAATTAGTAGTTTTCTTGCTTGCATAACTTGGGAATAACTTGAGATATGTTGCGATACCACTTGCTAGTAACCTAAACACTTTGCATGAAATTTTAGTTGTGAATTTTAGCAGCAAAAGATATAAGTGAAAATATAGATTAACTGTCCCTTGTGTAGAATTTCCTTGAAATTCTGCTACTTCTTGAATGAATAAATCTAAAACTAATTGTTTCATGAGGACAAAAAATATCTCTACCAATTTGTAGTGGAATAGAACAAAAATAAAACACAGTCACATTATAGAAAAAAAAAATATCTAGGGAACCGAACAGGGAAAACCCTCTGCCAGTTGTAGAAATTTAAAATACTATCCATATTAAACTTTGAGACACCTTCTTCAAGATCAACTTCATCGATTATTATTTCTTTCCATATTCATTTTCACAACCATTAGGGTTTTTGTCCATCAAATAAGAGTAGTTAGAAAGTGTGTTTTTTATTTCAGAAAGAAGTTCAGGATCAACTTCATTCAAGAATCCCCTAGAAGGCTCATCAGTAGCAAGAAGAATGTCCTTTTTTAATTTTATTTCATCACATGCATCCATCATAATCACTGATTAGTCTTCATTTCTTTCACAACCATTTTGAATGTTAGATGCAAAAGGTAATTTAATATGATATAATCCTTAGGTAACCAACCTTAGACATATTGTTGGTTAATTTATGTTGTTTGAAGTTTATTGAAATTGAGTTTTATCATGAAACTACTAGAAGCGTACTAGAATGGGTGAGTTGATTTTCTTGATAACAATGTTATGGTTTAATCTAGTCCCTCAAAGGAACTTATAGTTGATGGTCAAAATTTCACATTCCTTTCATTTTTTTTATCTTCACATATAACAAATATCTTTATGTTATAGCCTCTAGCTGAATATATACAGTAACTACCACTCAGAAGTTGGATGCCATAACTTTTGACCTTGAGCTTACTCAACATACCTTTGTTTGAGTTGAAAATGTCTTTAGATCTCATTATATCGTCAATTGTAGAGCATGAATCCAATTTTATGTTGTTTTAGTTAAAAATGTAATTAGATTTTTCTATATCATCTTTTGTTGAGAATGAATCCAATTTCTCATAGAACATTTTCTTGAGGTACAACAAAGCTACTTTAAGACATTAAACTTACTTTTCATATTCTATTTGTTGACTGTGATTCTGTAGGCCACATCTGCATTTGAAAAGGGTCATATTTAATGAAGTGTGGAAGGAGAGGGAAGCTTCAGTTATGCCCTTTCAAACTTTCTAAGGTATGCAATAAAATAAAATAAAAAAATCTCCATAGAATATTGTGCTTAAAATTTTTCTTTTGACAATGGATTATGTATGTGATCTCCCCTATTTTACACACAACAAGAGTCCAGACATACATGGTCTTTTGGGATATGTGGAGAATGGAAATATTTATGCTAACCATTTATCTAGAAATTTACATTGTGGAAGACCAAGCATTTACAGTTGAATATTTCCTCACCACTAAATTAGATTTGAAGAGTCAAACTCCTATTTTTAAGGCATATACCTCACTTTTAAATAAATTTATTGCTCACTTTGTATAGACCTTCCATGGGAGGGAAAAGAGTGATCACTACCATTGATTAATCTTTCTGTAGACTAAGTAAGGATTCCAAATGTGTATAAATTAGTGGCTCTGTTAGTCCCCTATAATATTGTTGATTATCCCATTACTATTGTAGTTATATCCCTTATTAATATTATTGTGCCCCTGTTGTCCCGTATTGTTATTATTGTGCCCCACAGAATCCCTCTATTGTTATTTTTGTGCCTTTATATTATTATTGTTACGTCGGTTGGGTTATATTGTGACTCCTTACACTCTTATATATAGAAATGAGGTTTTTTCATTTGAATCATCACAGAATCATTCATTTATGTAATGTAAAGGAGGTTTCCCCCTTGAAGCGGCTGAATTCTAAGGCATTGATCTATCTTTCCTATCTTTTCGTGAGCTGGTTTCATAACATTTGGTATCAGAGCTTTTAGATTCTAGGGTTTTGTTGCTCCAAATAGGTCATCGTCGAATTTTCACTATAACCTTTCTTCTACGATGTCTTAGAAGCGAAAAAAAAAACCATTTGAAAGGAAATCGTGTTGAACCTCAGATCTGAATTTTAGAGCTTTTCACACTATATTTGCAAAGATATGGTTTGAGGAAGTTGGTCTTTTCATAGACTCCTAAATTACATTCCATACAGGTGACCAAGGGAAAATCATCATAACTTTTTCTCTTAGCATCGGATTAAAATTTCATAAGAAGGTACAGAAAGAGAACGGACTATAGTTTCTTGTATATATTTTTTAGAGCCAAAGGTCGAAATAGGAACACGTGGAACATAATACAATTTTGCTCTACTGAACTAGTCAATAATCTGGTCATTATGGGATATTTGGGATAAATGTTCCTTAGAGAATCCAATTTGGATCAGACTAGTGGCATTGGAAAGAGGACACAGAGGGCTATTGTACATCAAAATTTCAAAACTGGATCATTCAAAATTATAGAGATACATCAGAGGCAATATCGAGCTCCTTCAAAGTGAAAAATGGTGTGCAGATTTTTTTAAATTCTTGCTTAAGCTTTCTTTGAAAAATTATTTTGAAGGAATTAAAAGGGCATAGTAGAGCATTATTATGGGTAACTGGTTCCCTAAAGAAAGAAAATGCAAACACCTAGTAAGCAACCTAAAAGCTCTAGCATGACTCACGAAGAAGAGGAAGAAATGCTACATGATATATCAAAATTACAAGACCAAGTGCAACAAATGTCACGCTCACGAAAGCTAACAGAAGCTAATATAAATGCCATGGGAGCTAAGATAAATAGCATGGAAGATAAGATGGACAATTTGAAGATAGATTTGAACACAAATTTGAAGACAGGTATGGCAGATTTGAAGACAAATTTGACAAAGTTTCTACAAGAAATACTTACTAATGGTGAAAGTGTAGTAAAGGAAACTCATCATGGAAAGAAAATAAATGTTAACCATGATTTCATAGACTCTAATGTTCGATTTAAGACCCACCATATTCCAAAAATCAATATGAGGAAGTTTGATGGCAAGGATCCTGCAACATGGATATTATAGATGGAGCAATTTTTTCATCTCAATAATGTGCAAAACACACAAAAGGTACGCATTGCAACTTTATATTTGGAACAAAAATAGTTTTTATGGTATCAATGGCTTTACTCTTGTAAACAAATTATCACTTGGGCAATTTTATGGAAGAATTGACAGCACGTTATGAGGATACAAAAAGCAACAATTTTTTTAGTCAATTGATAAGTCTCAAACAAAAGGGTTCAATAATGGAGCACATTGAGGAGTTCCAAAAATTGAACATAAATGTAAAAAATATTCCAGAGGAGCATAGGATTGATGTGTTCATAGTGACTTTAAAGGATAATATCCAACATGATGTTCACCTTTGGCAACCCGTTTCATTAGAGAAGGCATCCAGGTTAGCAAGAAAAATGGAAAGAAAAATTATGGCAACCAAGAAGCATACCACTTACAACTATAAATATGGAAGTGTTGTTGCCCCTAGTCTTCCACAACATATAAGGTTGAAACCACAACAATTGGAGGAAAAAATAGCAAAAGGGATTTGTTACACTTGTGATAGCAAATACACTAAAGGCCATAAGTGTGCTAAGAAGAAATTATTCTACATAGATTGTGAAGAGGAAGAAGAAAACCAGCAAGAAAGGTCAAAACAAGAGGATATACTATAGGAACAAACTCTAGATAAAGAAGGAATGGATCTGACCATATCTTGTAATGCATTGGCTAGAATTACCACTCCTCAAACCATCAAGATAGAAGGACAAACGAAGAAGAAAAAGGTAATAGTGTTAATTGATTCGGGAAGTACCGATAATTGTATTCATTGTAAGGTAGCAAAAGAATTGAATTGCTTCCTATATCAAGCACCAGAGTGTCAAGTGATGGTTGCAAATGGAGGAACATTAAATTGCTCTAGAAAGTGCCATAATATCAAGCTATCCATGGGAGAAGATGTATTGACTAGCCCAATGATTTCCATTCCAATAGGAGGTGTTAATGTTGTACTAGGAGTCCAATGGCTACAATCCTTGGGTACAATAGCTTTTAATTTTCAAGAAATTTTCATGAAATTTTCTACAGAAGGAAAGGAAGTTTAATTAAGGGGTATTGCATGGAAACAGGGAAGGATAATCAGTTGTAATAGTATGAAAAATCACTAAAAAAGGAACAAAGATGTGTAATTGCACAATTATGTTCACTAGATGTTTCCACATCGAAATCATCTATTTCTCTAGATCTCCAAAAAGTCTTGGACAATCATTCCAAGGTATTTGAGACTCCCAAAGGTCTCTTACCTATTTTTGATCATGATCATGCTATTCATCTGATTATAGAAAGTGTTCCTCCAAACATCAGGCCGTACAGACATCCCTATGCCCAAAAGAATGAAATTGAACGTATGGTCGTAGAGTTGCTAGAGGTTGGTATAATTCAACCTAGTCAAAGTTCTTTCTCTGCTCCAGTAGTATTGGTGGACAAGAAGGATGGATCATGGGGCATGTGTCCAAATTATAGGGAGCTCAACAAGCTCAGTATTAAAGATAATTTTCACATTCCCATCATTGATGAATTACTGGATGAGTTGCATGGATCAATTTACACCATGTTGGTTCTTCGTCCAGGATATCATAAAATCAAAATGAAGACTGAAGACATTCCAGAAATAGCATTTAGAACCCATGAGGGTCATTATGAATTTTTGGTCGTGCCTTCTGGCCTTATCAATGCACATTCCACATTTCAAGGTTTGATGAATTCCATTTTCAAACCCTTAGAAAATTTGTGTTAGTATTTTTTGATGATATACTAATCTACAACAAGTCTTGGAAGGATAATGTTGAACATGTTGACAAGGTGCTACAACTATTGGAGGAGAAATAATTATATGAAAAAAGATCCAAATGTTTCTTTGGAGTACGAGAGGTGGAATATCTGGGTCATATTGTATCTCATGAAGGAGCTAAGGTAGACCCTAGCAAAATTAAAGCAATCAAGGAATGGAAAATCCCCACATCCATAAACCATCTGCGAGGATTTCTCGGGTTGACAGGCTATTATGGATAGTTTGTTAAGAATTATGGGAGAATAGCAGCATGTCGAACAACATTATTGAAGAAAAATGCATTTTCTTGGACTCCACAAGCAACAAAGGCCTTCAAACATCTTAAAGAGGCAATGTTCCAAGCACCGGTCTTAGCTACCCCAGACTTCACAAAAACATTTTATTCTGGAATGTGATGCTTCAGAAATGGAATTGGTGTTATTTTAATGCAAGATGAAAGATCCATTGCTTCTGAAAGTCATCCAATCTAGGGAAAGTTTTTACACAAAGCTATTTATGAGAAGGAAATGTTAGCAATACTACATGCACTTAAGAAATGGTGACCCCACCTAATGGGAAGACACTTCAAGGTAAAAACGGATCATGATAGCCTTAAATACCTTTTAGAACAAAGATTATCCTCTGAAGAGAAACAAAAGTGGGTCAGAAAGATGCTGGGTTATGACTTTGAAATCATCTAGAAAAAGGGAAACAAAATGTGGTGGTAGATGCACTCTGAAGAAAGGATGAGGATGTGGAAGCATTGTTGTTTTCCATTTCTATTATCCAACTATATTGGATAAATGAAGCAAGGGATGAATGGAAGAATGATGAAGATGTGTGGGCACTTGTTCGAAAGTTACAACAAGATTCCAGTACATCTTGTACATTTAGCTGGAAAAATGATTTGTTATGGTACAAAGATCGCTTATAACTCTGTCAGAATTCCCAACTCAAGAAAAAGACTCTTATGGAATTGCACACTTCTCCCTTAGGAGGGCACTTAGGATTCTTAAAAACTTACCATAGTGTCAAGAAGGAATTTTCTTGGGATGGCCTTAAATAGGATATTCAAACGTTTGTGGCAGAATGTTTGGTTTGCCAAAAAAATAAAGTTGAAACAATTAAGACCCCAGGTCTATTACAACCTTTATCCATTCCAAGCCAACATTGGGAGGAGGTTTCAATGGATTTTGTCATACATTTACCCAAGTCTGAGGAAAAAAGTGTCATCATGGTGGTAGTTGACAGACTTAGCAAGTATGCACACTTTTGTGCATTATCACATCCATTTAAAGCTAGTATAATTTCAACTACATTTATGGAAACAATTCAAAAGCTACATGGAAACCCAAAGATTATTGTAAGTGACAGAGATCCCATTTTCACTGGAAATTTTTGGACAGAATTATTTTCTTGTCTCATTACTTAGTTAGCTCATATCTCATCTTATCATCCTCAATCTGATGGGAAAACTGAGATAGTAAACAAATGTTTGGAAGAATATCTTCATTGCTTTGTATCTGATAAATAGACACAATGTGTCAAATAGTTGCCTCTGGCTGAATGGTGGTATAACACTTCCTTCCATACAGCAACAAAAATGACCCCATTTATGGCACTTTATGGATATCGGCCACCATCCATCATATCATATTTAAAAGAAAATTCTAAGGTTCAAGTAGTGGAAGATCACATCAAGCATCAAAAACAAGTCGTCCAACTCTTAAAGGATAACCTTGTGTTGGCGCAGAAGAGAATGAAACAACAGGCAGATCAACATTGCAGCCAAAGAAGTTTTGATGTAGGTGATTGGGTATTCCTACGCCTACAACCATATAAAAAATATCACTCAACCAAGCTAAGAAGGATAATAAATTATCACCAAATTATTATGGTCCATACAAGGTGTTGCAAAAGATTGGTACAATGGCATACAAATTGGATCTTCCTGCAGCTTCTCTAGTGCACCTAGTTTTCCATGTTTGATGTTTAAAGAAGCTTATAGGTAGCAAGCTCCCAGTTCAAACAATATTTCTAGGACTTGATGAGGAAGGAAAAATTATATTGGAACTGGAAGCAGTCACGAAAACAAGAACTTAATAGCTACGAAATCGATCAATTTCAAAGCATCTCATAAAGTGGAAGAACTCATCCACTGAAGATTCAACATGGGAGGATGAGAATTTTATATAGAAGAATCTAGAACTACTCAAGCATTGAGGAAAACACTTTTTTGAAGGAGAGGGGCATGTTAGGTCCCTATAATACTAGTGATTACCCCATTACTATTGTAGTTGTAGCCATTATTAATATTGTTGTGCCCCTATTGTCCAGATATTGTTATGATTGTGCCCCATAGAATCCCTCTATTATTATTTTTGTGCCTTTATATTATTATTGTTAGGTCAGCTGGGTTATATTTCGACTCCTTAGACTCCTATATATAGAAAGGAGGTTTTTTCATTCGAATCATCATGGAATCATTCATTTATGTAATGTAAAGGAGGTTGCCCCCTCGAAGAGGCTGAACTCTAAGGTGTTGATCTATCTTTTCTATCTTTTTGTGAGCTGGTTTCATAACAGGCTCCTTGGAGAATCCCAAGAGTGGCGCTATTGTCGAAACGAGAAATATGTTTATTTTGAGTTCTTCATTAGTGCATTGATATTATATTGTTTATCTAATACAATACCTCAACAGTGTATGATTAAATTACAGTTAATCCTGTCATAATATTTTGACTTACCCTCTTTTAGAGAGAAACTAGAGTGTGTGTCAAACTTGCACATCACAACTGTATCATGCAAAGTTTACTTGGGACAAGTTTTGTGGATCTAAGTATGAAGATACATGTTGGAATTCAAGAGGCAACAATACCACAAAGTGGGAAAGAGGTTTCACGGTTAACCTGGATTTCACATTATGGTTGGAGTCATTTTGTTGGCAAGATGTTGGATACCCCAACTTCCTTTTTATGACTGAGTAAGGGATTCAATCCTTCAACATCTTCCTCACTCAATTGTCATTAATTGATGGGTTTTCTCAAAAGTGTTTCACACCTACAAACTTTACTAGAGTTGTTCTTGAGTCTTCGAAGCTGGTAAGCTTTTCAAAGCACAAATGTACTGGAAGAGGAGAAATAATATGCCCAACTAATTTGAAGTTATCTACCTATGAATAGGGTGTTCCCATTAATAAAACTGACGACTTCCTCTACTCCTTTCTAGTGAACAACTTTGGGACTTGCCATGAATTGTGAGACAATTCCAACCCCATAACTATAAATTTCTTATTTAAATCTATACCCAAAAGATTAGAATCTGCACAAGGAGAACTCCATCCTTTTTTCAAAATAACCTGCAATTGACTTGTACCATGCTATTTAATATTTTTTATATTTATTCGCATCGTTAGTCTGTGACATAAAGATGCAACAGGATAACTTCCATTTTCTATACTATCACTCCTAAAAAATAATAAAGTATGCTCAAATCTATCATTTCAAATGGTCTATGTAGCTCACATTTTGGTTTTTCAATTATCGAAGTTATTACCTATATTGATGAGAACTTCTACAACCTATACCATAGTGACAATATATGTTATAGTATTATCGGTGTTTCTATGAAGGTGTTTCTCCTTTAGTAGAGCAACAATACACTGTAGTTTCTCCTTATGGGAGAAGTGTACCGAGTAGCAACCTTGGCTTGTGTGCAAATGGGTTGAATGCACATTAGCCTCTATATGTTGTTTTGAAGGTGTTTCTCCTTCAACAATAGTTCATCTTAGTAGATACTTCCGGTCTTCACCTTTAGTAGATACATGTAGCCTTGGGATTCATGTTGTAGATTATAGTTTTCTTATGAGATTGCAACAGCAATGAAAGAAGTGAATCAATTTTAGGCATATTTAGTATGATTTTATAGTTGGCCTTAGATTCTCACTTTTCTTAATTTATGTGTTTTTATTAGTTCTATTTTATCCACATATTTATCCTTAAAAAAAGTGCACAGTAGAGAAGGGTTCTATATTTTGAGCCTGGGACACACTTCTAGGTAGGAGGTACTCTTCTCTAGGAAGCTTTTGCCATCCAAGTTAGGTGCTTTATCCGGGAATCCCAAGAGGTGCTATTGTAGCGATAAGAACTTCATTTATTCCGAGTTCTTCATTAGTGGATTGATAGTATACTGTTTATTCCATGCAATACCTCAATATTGTATACAACCATATTTAGAATGCTTTTATAGTTTGACTTAGATGTTTAGTTTTCTTAATTTAGGTGTTTTTCTTAGTTCTGTTTTATGCACAAATTTATCTTTGAGAAAAGTGCACAGTAGAGAAGGGTTCTATATTTTGAGCAGGGGACACACTTCTAGGTACGAGGTACTCTATTCTAGGAACCTTTTGACATGTAGGTTAGGTGCTTTATCCAAGAATCCCAAGAGGCATTATTGTAGCAATAAGAAATTCCTTTATTTTGAGTTCTTCATTAGTGCATTGATAGTATATTGTTTATTCCATTCAATACCTCAATATTTTATGATCAACTTATAGTTAAGATTTTGATAATATTTTGACTTACCCTCATTTAGAGGGAAACTAGAGTGTGTTTCAAGCTTGCACGTCACAGGTGTATCATGTAGAGTCTACGTGGCATGAGTTTTGTGGATCTAAGTAGCCAAATACTTGTTGGATTGCAAGAGGAAACAATACTACAAACTGGAAAGAGGTTTCACAGTTAACCTGGAATTCACATTATGGTTGGAGTCGGTTTGTTGACAAGATGTTGGATATCCCAACTTTCTTTTTATGACTGAGTTCAAGATTGAGTACTTTGACATATTCCTTGCTCAATTTTCATTAGGCGATGGTTTTTCTTAGTAGTGCTTCACATCTATAAACATCATCAAAGTTTTTATTGATTCTTTGGATGTATTTATCTTTTTAAATCACAACCGAACAAGAAGACGAGAAATAATATGCCCAACTAATTTCAAGTTATCATCCTGTGAATAGGATATTCACTTCCATCAACATGACAACTCACTATACTTCTCTCTAGTGAACAAATTTGGGACTTTTCATGAATTATGAGACAATTTAAACCCCATAACTATTAGTTTCTTATTTAAAGTTATACCCACTAGATTAGAACTTCCAGAAGGAGAATTCCATTCCCATCTCAAAATAACTTGCAATCGACTTATACCATGATATTTAATGTTTTATGTATTTCTTTGCATCCTTGGCCTGTAACAGACAATCCTAGACAATAATAAAGTATCCCCAAATTTTTCATTTCAAATTATCTATGCATCTCACCTTTTGGTTTTTCATTTATTTAAGTTGTTACCTATATTTATGAGATAATGAACAACCGAGCCCACAATGACAATATCTGTTATATTTTTATCCATGTTGCATTGAAGTTGTTTTTCCTTCAACAACACTACAATACATTATAGTTTCCATTCAATGAAGAAGTGTACCTAGTAGTAGCCTTGCTTTGTGTGCAAATGGGTGGAATTCACAATAGACTTTATCTATTGTTTTGAAGGTGTTCTCCTTCAATATTACTTCATCTCAACAGATCCTTTCAATATACACCTTCAACAAATGCATACAACCTTGGGGTACCTGCTATAGGTTCCAGTTTTGGCGTGAGGGTATAGCAACGATGAAAGGATTGCATTGATTTCAGGAATCTTATTGTTGTTGTATGAAAGCATGCTTGTCTAGTGTTTCCCAAACTTATATATAGCCATATTTATTATATTTTTTTCATTTGACTTAGATGGTCACTTTTCTTAATTTAGGTGTTCTTCTTAGTACTATTTTATGCACAGATTTATCTTTAAGAAAAGTGCACAGTAGACAAACGTTTTATATTTTGGGCAGGGGACACTCTTCTAGGTAGGAGGTACTCTATTCTAGGGAGCTTCTATCATGCATGTTAGGTGCATTATCCTAGACAAAATCCCAAGTCCTTTCCTCCTTAAAAAGGTCCTTACCAGACAAGAAAACAGTGGATAGAGTTCGAAGTCCCTAAATTTTCAAGAAACCCACCTGACCCTAGCTATCTAGCCTAAAACCATTTACATTCCAGTCATCTCTTGGTTGTGGTTTCATAGAAAGAGCCATCTATGGTTTAGTAGGGCTAGCTACCAAACTAAAAGTTTGGTATGTGGTTACCTTGGTCAATCTCTTCATTAGCTTGGGAAATTATGGAGGAAAACAGAGGACATGACAACTAGGCAGTGCCAAGGTGTTCTAGTGAATGTAAGGTTCCTAGGTCATCAAAAAATGCAATGCTAGTTGTTAGGTCATGACTACCAAGGTGTGTTAGGGAATTCTAGGGCATGCTAAGATGTGCTAGATGGTATAAAGACATGTCAAACAATCTAATATGTGCCAAGTGCTAAGGCATGCCAAGATGTACAGGGATTCTAAGTCCCTGCCTCATCTTCTTCCATATGATATCCACTTATGACATTTCCATTACAATATTTGGTGCATTTGATAGTTATAAGTCATTTATAGGTTATAAATGTCTTTAGAGGTTCACTTCTAATTGAGTATTCAATTGAACATATTGATTCTCATGTACATAACTATTCTTCCCTCCACCCAATTTTCATAACTTCAATAACCATTAGGTAGGGACCTACATCTTCGATGTTTCTTTGCTTTTTTAGTAAAATATTGTTCAGACTTTAATTTTAGTAAAATTTATGAATTTTCAAGGTCTAATTTTAAAAAATATAATTCTTTTAAGGGTGCTAGCTCAATGGAAGAGCACCCACTTTACAAGCAGGAGGTTGGTGGCTTGATTCCATCGTGCCTTGAGATCCATATGGAATGGCGACAATCATTTTTTTATGATGGAGGCTCTTTTGACCATCACCAATGAGCTTTGGTGATGTTTTTTGACCCTCACCAACAACATGAAATGGTGAGAGTCAATGAACGCCACCATATGTACACATCAATAGTGACGACCCTCAAAGGTCTATAACCATAAATCATTGTTGTTGATATGAAATTATGACGGTTGTTGTCTGTCATTATAGTCATTATTCATGATGGATATTGAATGTCAACACAACACATATACATCTAGAAATGTGACTTTTGGTCACAATGAATGAACGTCACCATATATATGCATGAATAGTGACAACCATTAAAGATCCATCACAATAAATCATTATTGTTCATATGAAATGGTGACGGTCACTATCCTTCATTATAACCAATATTCATGATGGACCTTGAATGTCACCATAAAACCTATACTTTTGGAGACACCACCTTTGGTGGCATTAAATTTTTGGTGACTGAGGCTATGGTTCATTACCATTGCTCATATGCAATGGTGGCAGTCGCTATCTGTCATTATAATTCATTATTGGTGATGAACTTTGAATTTCACTACAACACCTATACTTTTGGCGACGCCACCTTTGGTGACGTTAAATCTTTGGTGATGGGGGCTATGGTCGATCACCATCACTCATATGAAATGATGACAGTAATTATCCATCATTATAAATGAGTATTGGAGACAAAATTTTTATTTCACTGCAACACCTATAGTTCTGGCGACACCATCTTTGGTGACGTTCAGTTTTGGTGACGAATGCTCCTTTGGCCATCACCAATAAGCTTATGGTGACACTTTTCGCCCCTCACCAACATCCTTTTTTCTTGTAGTGCTAGTTATATTTTTCTTGTTTAGATAGTTTAAAAAAGAGGTGAAAAATGAAACTCTAAATGTTCATTTTTGTAATTGTCACTTAAGTCCAGAAAGACAAAAAAATGATACTCAAGAGAACCTCTTAGGAACGGTTGACTAAGGTATTCCTTTTTTGTAAATAGTGTGTCTTAGTTTGAAAAAGGGTTAAACTTATACTGAGTAGCCATATTTTCAATTACTTTAATGAGTTCGAAAAGGCAACTGCTTCATAATGTTTTCATGTTTTGGGAATCCAAAAAGCGCTGAAAGAGAACTCTACGCAATTTATTTTTGGTAGCTTTATAGAGACTAAAAAAGAGATAAAATCATACTGTTTTGTCAAAATGATAATTTTTAATTCATACATCACTAAATCCATCAAAAAAAATTCAACCTACTTAGAACAACATCAAAGGATTACAAATATTCGTTTCATGATAAAATTGAATTATATTTAGGTCAAAATATTAAGATATTAATTAAATAATGACGAAAATGACTATAAAACAGGAAAAAGAAAATCAATTTACTATTTCACATTTTACTTCTTGCTCAGTAAGTTATGAGTGTTTTTCCCTTCAATCCTTTGCAGTTGATTGTCACTAATATGGTGGACCGTTTCGAGCATCGTCACTTCGAGGGAGGAGCTACAACCTTCGTATTTCTTTTCATGCTTCCATTTTGTCATTTGACAAATTTTTTCAATTTTTTATGGCCCTATGGATGTAATTCCTTGCGTTAGCTCCAATGCCCCCCCATCAAGTTGAAAGGAGAATTGAACATTCTATTTAATCTCATTTCATTTCTTAAGCATGTTTCACATCACCTTAAAAATATCTACAAATTTTGGGATAAATCTTCCTCAAAAATTTACCTTACCTAGAAATGAGTACACTTTTTCTCATTTCTTGGTTGTTCATTATTTTGTATTGTTTTCACTTGGTTGGGATCTATTTGAATTCCCTCCTTCGATACCATGTGACCCAACAACTTCCCCTCCTTGATAGTGAAATGGATTTTTTTCTGATTTAAATATACTTAAAGCTTCCTACGCTTAATGAAGACTATCCTCAAATGTTTTAAATGAGGAAATGTGGATTTTGAAAAGAAATTAATATCATATAGATAAATTACAATAAAACTATTGTTTTCATTAATGAAAGTGATACCCATCTCTCTCTAGAAGGTGGCTTCAACATTCATGAGTCCGAATGGCATTTTTGAATAAATAAATGTACCCCATGGTGTGGTGAAAGTAGTATTGTCATGATATTTTGACTAACTGTTATCTGATTATATCCAGAAAACCTATCCAACATGGAAATCCTTTTTGAGCCAACCAATTTTGCAACATCTGATCCATTTTGGTAAAGGATAATTATCCTTCAATGAGACTTTATTTAAATTTTTGAAATCGAAGCACATGCGAATTTCTCTCCTCTTTTTGTTGAGTAGTACCAAGTTTTATATCCAATTTGAAAATCTTAGTGTGATGATGTCTTTTGGCTCCAATGGTCTCTTGACATCTTTTTGAATCAATGACAACATCTTTGGACTAATCCTTCTTAACTTATGTTTAAAGGGCTTCTCAGTTTCCTTCAGTGATATAGTATGTTGGATGACAATTTTGTTATAGACTTTTAAGTATTCATATATACAAGAAAATACATATGCAAACTCCTTAAACAATTTTTCATACTTTACTTTCTATTCTAGTTTCAAATTGTTAGAAACTTTAATCGTCTTTGCATTATCTTCTATTCCCAAATTGTAGTATTCCATCTCCCCATCACTTGGAAGGATTCTAGGCTTAACTGACACATCATTTGAATCAAATAATCTCTTTAGAGGAAGTAAAACTCTAGGGATTATATTATTACTTACTTGAATTATACCCTATCCAGAAACAATATTCAATAAAATTGTTGTTTCACTAACTTTCTCTGTGGTCTGATATTCATCTTTGTCTATTGGAGTGCTAGGAAATTCATGATTTCTTTCAAGAAATCTTCTATTTTTTTCTTTTTTTCTTAAAACACCTCCCAATTCCTAGTATTATCCAGGATAGAAGGCCTATGTGTCACATTGATATCATATTTTTCATTAGGATAAATAGGAATTCTAAATGCACTAGCCGTTTTTGCTAAAGAATCTGCATTTCCATTTTTTTCTCCACAGGTGAGAGAGATCTCATGCTCATAAAAGTAAATTGAAAAAAAATCCCATATCTCATTTTGGTAGGCTCTCACTCTTTGGTGTTTTTTCGACAAGTTCCTTTGACTTGGTTCAAAATTAGCTCTGAGTCTCCAAAAATGTGAATTTTCTTCACTTTCTTCTCTCTTAATAGGTTCAACCCGATAACCATACCTCCATATTCTACCACGTTGTTTGTACCGTAAAAATTAAATTTGTATGAATGTAATTGAATAGTACATTATGGCAGAACAATCCAAATTCCTTCCCCACAACTCTTTACACAAGTGGAGCCATCGAAATACAAATTCCATACTTCATCTAAAAATGTTTGAACCTATTTTTCTAAGACATTGACCTTAACGTGTTTAGATACCTCCCCATAAATACAAAAAAATTAAATAAAATTCATGATCCCACCTTTGTATCTACTGTGTAACTAGGATGATTATATGGCCAAGTTCTGCTACTTACCATATAGGCCATTTGGGCTTCCCTATATAATATTTCCGACTCACCAAACAATGATATTTATGTGTAAGACATGTTCATCTTCAATATTGCTCATAATCTTGCTTCCCAAGGCTGAAACAATAGCATGTCAAATCTATATAGAATATCTTCTACCACTATGTCCCTCATTATACTTTTTGTAATATATGTGCTAGCGTTAAAACTAGATCTTTTATCAACCCTAAACATTTTACCTTTTTGCAATCAAATGAGAATAGGTGCTTGTAAGGCCTAGTGATATAAAGTCCTATATGGTCCATGAATAACTTAGGCATCATGTTATGTTAAGCTCGAGAGTCTAACATATCATTATGAAGAATCATATCATGTATGTTTAGAATTAAATAGAATGGGGGAACATCATCACTTATAATACTGACATGTGGACCAAAGACAAATTCCAAAGCATCGTCATCTAAATTTAGGGAATCTTTTGAGTTTATATTAACCTAATCACTCTGTAAACTCTTAACCATTGTAAATATTCTTTTTCTAAACTACTAATTTCTTTAACGTTCATCAAAACAAATGGATGCTTTCAACTTGCTGATTTTAGTTTCCATATTGAAACTTGAATGTGTTTTCTCAAATTGCTTAATTTGCTTCTTAGATTCTTCTATTTTTCTCAAATTTTCCTTCTTAGTTTCATTTCATATCTTCAGTGTTTTATTCCTTGAATCAACATGTTGCTCAGTAATGTCTTTTGTGATGGGGTATTAATACGAATAGTGTAACCTCTGAGATGTTACTGCCTTCGAAGATCTACTACTACATTGTTATAACCCTTTTGATAAACTATTGAATCACAAATGTTAATGTTTTCCTTTTATACTCATCACCCAACAAAAATATAATGTTCCACCTTGGTGACAAACACTTTCATTTTGTTATCATCATTACATCCAATATGATTATCTTCTTCCTCGATGACCCCCTCATCAAAAAATCCCTCTGGAAAATGAGGTCAGACAACAACTTGCTAATATTTAGCACCCTTCTACTCTCTTTTATGATTTTGAGTCAATTGAGGTCTTTTGAAGTTTTAATTTCTCACCTGAGGTCGATTTTCATCCCTGGAAGGAGTTATCCTATCAACTAGCTTTTCCATTGTCTTCAACATTACATCAAATTTCAGATCACATGAAGAAGATGATTCTTCTTTAAACACCACTCTATTCTCAATTTTCATTTTTTCCTTCTTGTCCAACAAATTGGCTTCTACTCCAATTTCATTACTCTTAATTTCCTTTAAAGTGATAGGATTTTTCTCCAATAGTTGATAATACATTTCAACATTAAAACCATTAGGATAATCGAACAAGGCTGATTTAGGAGGAGACTTTAACTCAGCTAGAATTTAATTGTAAACTTTGTTAAATCTAGCTATTAATTATTGCGCTAACTCCCTTGGATTCCATTTTAAACCTTCATATTTAGCTAAAATCTATAGGGGATTTTTCGTCACCTCCCACCTGGTGAGAAATATCTATTCAAACTACTAGAAAGTATTGATAATTTTTGTAGGTAAGGATATAAACCATCTCTTTACCTCTCTTGATAGAATTTACGCAAAAAGTCTCAAGTTGTTGTCCTCATGGTCAATCTCCTCTAAATCAATGAATTCATTAAGCTTGTCTACATGTTTTTGAGTTGTGTAAAGGCCAGCGCCATCAAAATGGATCACACAATATCTATAATTGAAGGGGATGTCATGTATCATACCATGGAGGATTAAAGGCACATATCTAGCAACCATAGGGCTCGGAGATGAAATTACAATAACAATAGGAGTTTGGAAAACAGATTTGAAAGGAGCTAAGATTGTTGTGATAATGGTTGATAAAACAAGATTTTGAACACCCACAAAAGACAAATAAGTGGTTGAAGAAAATAAAAATGGAATGAAATAAGGAAACGTTGAAGACTTAGTTGCAACCACCTAAAGTTCCTATACTTTTGGTTCTAAATTTTGAAAACGAGACAAAATATCGAAATGATGTTGTAATGGTTTTAATTTTGGGATGGCAGAACTAGGGGTAAAGTTCTTTAAATTTGTTCAATGAAGGAAAGTGTCTAGAAGACTAGTTTCAGACATAGGTCTCAGTAAATTACTTTCAAATTTAATATCTAATGGTAAATCCTCAAAATATTCAACCTTTGTAGGCAAAGAATAACAGGTTTCTAAGTAATTTGTACCCGATTCCTTTGGAGTTTTCTTCCTAGATAATTTTCCTAGGGTTGACAAAAACAGGGGTACATTTGGATCAGGGTTCCTCCAAGTACAGACACCTCTATGTGCCAAAACTTTGTCAATAAGAAAACTTCAAATTATAATGTGGAGTTTCCAGATTAAACACATTGAATCCACATTGTTATACAAATATATGTTTTCCCTCACAAATTTGATCCTAAACAATAGAATAATTTGGTGAAAATATCCATTTCACTACTTAGCAATGACACCAAAATGTTATTACTTAGATAAAGCACTAGTTGTGTGAAAATGTCTAATGTAATATTAAACTGATTTGAGGTTGAAAGCTAGCCCTTCATCCTAGAGAGGGAACTCTCCCTAAAACTCAACTACTGAAGGCCACTATATTGAAAGGTTTGCAATTGAGTCTCGTGGCGATATTTATCTAAAATCACTTGAATTTGGTTGGCCTATGTGAAAGTTCCACCATTTGGCATGGATTCTAACCTAACTAGATTTATACAAATGCAATTTCGATGAGAAAAGCACAAAAGAAAGGTAGTAGTAATTCCTTTGACAATTAAGTAATTAGAGGAAGATGAAGAAAATTGGTGTAAGGGTAAAGTTAACAACAATTATTAATTCATAATAAATCAAGAAACAAGCGCATAAAATAGAAATCCCAATCGCATACGCTCAGTTCTTCAAACATGAAAAAAATATAAAACAAAGAAAAAGATAGCCAAGGAATTACAACACAAGAATTTTTGCAAATGCTCACGAACATTGTTTCTTTAATATCTGCTCAAAAATACAAAATTATCTTGTATCTCAAATAAAAACCAACCCCTTTTCCTTCTCCATTTACTTCTTATATAAGCACTACAGTAAATGAAACATTTTTGTAGCTCAAAAATATTTACAGTAATACAATAATATAAATATAAATATCTTACGTACATGCATCTGAAAATATCCTTAAACATATGAAGTTTATTTCCAAAATAAAAACAACTTGCTGAAAATTATGTTGAAAATGGGAATGAGAAAATGTATCATGGTTGTCCTTCCCTCGTTGTAGATTGGGCAATGTCATCCTTCAAAAATAAGCTTCTTTTTTTCTCTTGTTTTCTCAATCATTCTTGGTGAAATATGTTGATACTTAAATTTTTACTCCCTTAGGTGCCTGAACCAATAGTTTTGCTGGCAAGCCAACTATCAGCACTTTTCTCATAAAGATTCTTTCAAAATGCCTTAAAAATGGAAATTTCAAGGCTTCTGTACAAAATTCTCTCACAATGGGAATGCCAACTCTCCTATGTGCCAACTCTGTACTTAAACACTAGCAGAGGACTGATCAGAAACCCAAAAATGGTTACAACCGTCCTAGTTGAGGGTATTGTCCACCTCCAAAGGAATATCCACCTTATCCGTCCTGAACCTTGTTCTATATCTAGTTTCCATAGGGATTTCATTTTAAGTTTACTTAGCCTTTGAATTTTTAGAACCTACAATTTTCTCATTTTTTATTATCAGGTCCTTTAATGGCACATTTTCAACATTTATTACTTACTAAGTGAGGTCAGGATTTTGTTTCAACTTTATCTTCATTCTCAATATTTTTAAGGGCCTCATGTGAGGTATTTTACCCCCTTTTAACATTTCAAACAAGGATATTTTTTCTTCGTCTAAAACTTCTTCATCGTGGGGTTTACGGTTAGGCCTCTTTCATTTAGTCTCATCTAGTAGATGATTTAATAATGGGGAAATTTCAGTGGGTGGCTTCTCAGCATGAGGGGAATTCTTAGTAGGAGGCATACTTTTAGCGGGAGGCTTTATAGTAGGCTGTGTATTTTTAATATTTTCAATTATTAAAGCATAAACCTTAGAAATTTTAGCACTTGAATATGAGGGAATCTCTTTATCCTTTCACCTTTGTGTTTCCTTAGAGGAAGCGCCTTGAGAGGAAGTCCTTGACTATGTCTTCTTGCCCTATTTGATACCCTTATTCCTCCCTCATTTAGCCTTAGGAGGTTGCGGTTTAAGCCATCCCTAGAAAAGCAGATGGCTTCACATTCTTCCAGCCTTGGCGTATTGATTTTCAATTAACAACTTATTTAAGTCTTTTTTATAGATGAAATGTGGGGATGGGTGAACGTGAAAAGCCACGTGATTGAGACATTATAACAACAAATAACATGTACAAATTCTTGTTTGTCCTACTAGATGAGCTAAGAAATGAAAATGGTATAAGTTTACTTGATTAAAAATCCCTTCACACGTCAAATATTACTAGGTAATCCATAGAATACCATGTCATTTGTCTTCCATCTAGTATCTTTCGACCCTTTCCTTCAAGTTTCAATTGTTCAATTTAGCGTTAAGCAAAATGGGACATCAATCCTAGGTAGAACGTGACTTTTGAAAACCTTTTCCCCATATGTAGTTAGAGTTGTAACCTCTACCATTAATTCCTCTCTGACTAGGAATGAAAGCCCTCCTACCTCCACACGCTGACTGTTAAACCCTTCACAAAATATTTGAGCCACATCGTCATGGTAATCAATGTATCATTCAAGAAATTCCTGACACCCAACCCACTATAATTGTTGATGAATATTTGGGTAACTCTTGAAAACGTCAAGACCTTTTGGTTCGTATTTGTTAAGCTTCCCATTTTTCCCTATTATATCTATAGCTTCGATATTACACAGATGACAAACTAGAATTCAATCTTATATCTACACTAAATATTTTGATTTGTACGAATTTCTAGCTATACCAGTTAACAAAACATACAAATGAAACAGTCAAATCACTATGCAGGAAAAAGAAGTGATGTTTTAGGAATAATAATTGAATGAAAGGTGAAATAATGTTTTAACCCTTTGATAATTACAAAAACACATCATACCATTTTGGCAACAGAAACCTTGGTTTTAACACGTACCTTTCACTTTCATATTTATCGTTGCATGACTGGGCAATGATTATTTTGTTTTTGACATAAAATGTATCGACACATTTCAAAAATAAAAATTCTAATTCTAATTTTGGCATTGGTACTCTTGTTATCATTTAATACTCAATAACATCGACAATCATGTTGTCAATGTATTCCTCTAATAATCTTATGAACTTAAAAAGTGATTATCTTCACATTATCAACATTTCTCCTGTTTATTACAAAACAATTCGCCGACACTTTAATTGTCAGCATTTAAAAAAAATCAAACATAGTTAAATTTTATAACAGATCATATCTATCATCAAGAATTTAATATGAAGTAACAAGAAATACAACTTGGCATTTTCACCTCATCATGAAGTGCATGTCATCATTGTAAAGTTGTAACTTCTATAGGTGTCACCATATTGGTCAATGTATGTTCATGTTTCATGCCATATCATCATGTGGAGTGTAATGGTGTATGTTCAAAGAAAAGTATGAGATGTAATTTGTGGGCTTCCAAGGGTCATATGTGGAACATGAAGAGTCACATAGTCATATATGGAGAAATATTGAATAGAATGTTGGCATTATGTTTCTGGTATGGTTATATGTTACAGATGTTGTACTTGATGGAACCACCCATGGCATGGCTCTCAATATGATGAGAATTAAGAAGTACGCAGGAGAAAAGTTCACGGAATTTTATGCAGAGAAAAGTTTATAAAAGTTTATTTCATGTGGAGAAAAGTTCACGGAATTTTATGCAGAGAAAGTTTATTTCATGTGGGAAAACTTACCTTTGGTCCATGGTAGTTAGTCCTTGGAATTTGA